>JASCZW010012517.1:0-28227 GCA_034211315.2 Aedes japonicus
CGATTGCCTCATCCTGTAATGGTGGCTGGATGATAACAATGAAAAACCGTCACGCTGAAGGCCGCGATTCGAATCTGTTTGCGAAACGAGATTTTTTGTGAAACCATTAGTTACTACTACTAATCAGCTCCACAACCTCACGCACACGTTGAATTTTCTAAACGAATTGATGTGTAGCTTTTTTGCCCACGACCAATGCTGCATTTTTCTCCAAGTTACGATCCATCTATTACGAGAAAATGAAACCAAATCGAGGTGAACAGATTGCATTACATTCTTGCTTTTTTATTTTTAGAGTGCTGATGCTTAATGGTTTGGTAGTAGAAATATTGCAAGAACTATAGGGGTCAATTATGTAAGTCGAGTGAGGCAAAATTAAACATTTACAGAAAGCCGACTGAATCTGATTGAATGCAGCTAACGAAACTCGACTGTAAATCCGTAATGCTGAATTCAAAAAGTCATTGAAATGCGCAATGATTCAGAACTTCCATCACCTAAGTTGGTCATTTTTGACATTCGAAGGATAAGTGTTTTGTTAGTCCCTCAATAAAAATATGTTTCAAAGTTGCAATTTTGAAATTTTTTCGTAGAAAGCTCTTTTTTAAACCGGGGACAGCAATTGATCTTTTTTCATTGATCTAATCTCAAAGTTTTCTGACCCTTCTGGTAAAATTTCCGATATTTTTCCTGAGCTTCTATTTTGAATTTTTTGAGGATTTTCTGGAATTTGGAAGAATGCTAGAAAGCTTCTTTGATATTCTTCTGAACTTCATACAACTTCTATGCTTCACTTCTTTTTTTTTTACTTCTATGCTAAACTTCAGGAAATTTGTCATACAGACGAACCAACATGCCAAAGAAGGTCATTGAATCGATCGACTTAATGAGCAATCTGTCAAACGAGGTGAGATGGGAACCGACAAATTGTATTTTTTAATGAGTTCGTGATGATATGGTGGAGGTCTTCACTATATTTTAATATGACGTCGTGGGCAATGAATATTATTACGGTCATATGAATGAAGTTTGAATAAATTGCTTCTCGAGGTCTTCAATGCTTTTCTCTTGATTTTCAAGGAAGTTTTCTCCTGATCTTCTGCGAAACTCCAAGATGAACTTATGGAAAGATCCCTACTGAACTCTTGGCACGTTTCGCCATAAACTGTTGAGCTCAAGAATGTCTTGGAAATGCACTCCTAATTTTCGGAATAGCTTCTTCCAGACTTTCTGGCAAGTCTAAGAAGGGAACTTCTGAGATATTATTTCTTGAACAACTAAGAAGTGCAACTTTACTTTAGTGAAGTCCCTTCCTGACCTTCGGAAAGGTTTTGGTGGTCCAACTGGTGGTCCTAATAAATCGAGTTCTTGGTCAATTTACTTCCACTACTGCATTACATTTTTTTTTTGTTGCTTCAACTCCACAAAAACCTCTGGCGATATTCACATAAATTTTCATCAGTTCAACTATTAGGTTTATTTCAATGAAGAGTAAACATGTTTGCAAGAAGAAAATTGTTTTTCTATTAATTCACAAAAAAAAATTATTAAAATAGGTGGATTACGGTATTTCTTACCTTGTTCAGTCAGTTATCCAGTTATTCCAGACGAAAAAACGCGTATCGAAACAAACTCGACAGAATGTGACAGATCCATCACCCGTTTTCGAACGGTCTACTGTGTCGACCTGCTCGACAAAATCTTGTCGATCTCAAAAACTGTAACAGCAAAATAAACTTGTCGAGCAAAGTGACGGTTGACTCGACTTCTATAATTGGCCCCATAATCCATTGTGAACCGACCTTAACATGTTAAAATTGTTGGTAGCGCCACACCAAAAGTAGCAGGCTTAAAAAATCTAACGCTTTTTTTAGTCCTCTGATTTTGATACACAACGTCTGGTTTTTATTGAAATTTTCCTCTCATCATCTCTGACTTAGAGACATTGGAGAGAAAGACCATTACATGTTGTGATACTGGACCCCACGAGTATGGATTAATGGGTTCCCCCCATTATGGAATTTACTTACTATAATTATTGTGTTTGTGTTATCCGTACTTGGAGTCACGATCGCTGATTTTTTCGGCCGTCATCAACACTCGAAGGGAGCAGTCTCCAGTGACAATTAGCCAGATATAAAAATGGTGGAAACAGCAAGCCAAAACCATGACCAGCTGATGGGTGGCATCAATAGGAAAGTGCGAGAATTTCTTAGATATAACGTTGAATGATTTGTTTCAGTTATTTTTATGAAATAAAATAAAATAACCTTTGTTACATTCTTAGAAACTTTTTTGATTGAATATATGTTCAAGAAATACTCGCATTTGGAAGTTTCCCATTGCAAAATGATCGAACTTCCATCAGAATTATTTATTCGTCAAAAAGTAGTGTTTGTAGCGTTTCGATGTTCGATGGAAATCAAAACGATCTCGTTTTAAGATATTTCAAATCACACACCAGAAAAAAAATACATCGTACAACGTTAAAACATTTATTATGTCATGAAAATCTCCCTTTTGTCGCGCCTTGAATCAATACTCTAAGTTTTTCCCTTTTTTCTCTATCTTCTTTGGTTTAAAATTACTTTTAAATTCAAATTATTACAATATCTTTTTTTAGTTTCATTCTACCCAGAAAAATAATCTTTTCTTCAAGGTGCAAGCTGCAAAATTTCCTAGCAGTTAATTTTGTTTACACAGCTCCGTCAATGTTTGGTTTATAGCCGAGTTCTCAGTGTCCAATAAATATCGACTTTTAAATTGCTTTACAACACTTTGCCCTAATGACACTAAACACCCTGCGATTGTAGCGGGTCATCTGGTTTTTCCTGTGCAGCCATCGTTCATCGTCCGATGCCTCTATTTTTATTTCTCTCCACGAAACTACACCCTCCTTGTGCTATTCTTGTAAACATCACGTTAATCCTTGCTGGCAATAGCCATCCCCGGAACTCATAAGCGACTACCGTAAATCCGCCAATGTTGTATCTGCTTTGTGAAGTCCGATTTATTGATCATTATCGGTTAGTACTTTGTTCCGACCCACTCCACTTCCTCCTTAGGGCAATAACGCAAGAACTGAACATTTTTCACCCAGATTCAACTAATTTACTCTTAGTTGTTGATGTTTGTTGTTGTGGTCGTTGTTATCCTCTTCGAGAAACAATACACGCTCCGCCGCCAGCGAGCCAACATTTCACGCTTGCTCAAAGAACACTTATAATCAATAAAGTGGATTTATTATCCCGCCGCATCCTTGATTTTGCTCGCCTGCTGCGTTCTCGGTTGCCATCATCGTCATCTTGAAGGTGTTAATTTGAAGAGCATTGCAGCACACCCGGCAGTGACTTCCTACAAGTATTCGCTTCTCTGATGGGATTGCACGAAAACAAGGCAGTAAACAAGGATTAATATTTTCACCACCTAATGGGGTTTATTGTGCTCGTTTGGATGTCGTCCCGATTATAACTCGGGAAAAATTGCATATTATTCATCATTTTTCCGTCGCCGGCTTCGGTCGTTGTCGTCATAAATGGCCGTTAAGACGACGCATCTTATCAAATATTCCATCAGCCATGCTGTTTATGAGACACTTTCGGGATCGTCAATTGCGTTGAATTTATCGCTTATGATTCATAAATTTTTAAAAGCATTATCCTACCTTTGCTTTGCATTGAGAAAGCTCGTAGTTCAAACAATTCACAGATGAATTATCAGTTCGTTACAAGCAACCATGACATGTTTGTTGTGTATGTAGCTTTGCAAATGAGCGGTGGAGAAGCAAGATACTTGAAAATGTTACCGAAAAGGAGTGACATTTGGATTCAAATAAAACAGTGTTCCGCTCTACAAAATATGGACCAGAGCTTTCATCGTAAAACAACTTCAGCAAACAACCGTCTCCGGAAAACCAAAATAATCATGCATACATGCACGATCCCCATGAAAATTTCAATTATGCCTCGCCTGTGCTGTTTCCTTTCCAACACAGACCCGGAACGGAAAGGAAAAGTGGGAAATAGCATTGCATGACGATACCAGTGGGAGTACTTTCATTAAATTTTATTTTATTAAATAATTAGCAATCTGTGAGTACATGAACGCTGATGGTGGCTCATTCCTCCCGGGCAGCCATCATGGCACATCAGAGCGAAGGAAGCAGGGACAGGGCAACATTTTACAAGAGCAATCCGGAATCCGACACACAACTGTTACCGTTTGAATGTTGTGAAAACGTGTGAAAACAACAACTCATTGATTCAATTGTGGTGAAGGGTTGCAAGAGAGCAGGGGTTCCCTTGGGAGTTCTGCCCACCCATCGCTGTTACAATGAACTTTAAATTCAAATTTCCACGAATTCAATTAGGTTTGCCAAAAAAAATGATTGCGAATCATTCATGATTATGGAAAATGTTTGATTAATTCCATAACCTTCAATTGCAATCACTGGTCAGTTCTTCCTGCAGAGCACGATTGTGATGCGATATTGCGAGTGAATTTTCATTTTCATTCGCTCAATTTTCCATTCATGTCATAACGTTTGGATATTGAAAGTTTCCTTCCTCCTTCCGACAGCTTCATTTGAGTAGTTTTTTTTATTTCTTCCTTCTATTCACCAGTCAGCAGTCAATTCAACTCAATGGCAGCAGCATCATCTTCCGGGTGATTTTCTTCTTCCAACTGCCAAGAATCTAATCTCAATCTTCATCTTTCCGAGCATGGTAGCTTTCAAGCAGTAGTGCATATGGGAAGTCAAAAGATCCTGGATTGAGTGGAAGGATAACGGGTGGATGAGGAGGGGGATGGAAATAAAATAAGCACTGCTCTTCTTACACATTCAATTGAATATATAACGATTATTTGATTAAACCGACATGTATGCTCTGCTTCTCGAGCACAGACTGTCGTGAAGGAGCATGGCGTCTGAAGAGGAACTGAGATCCCTTATCTAATACAATGGCTTTTTATGATTCGGCGAAGATAAGAAAAAGCATGGATTGGAACAAACGGAGAATCGGAGCCAACTGTGGCTATCGAAGATTGATGCACGGAGGGAAAATGTCTGTTGATTCTGATTGAGCTTTCTATGTTTATAATGGGCTTTGTCCACGAAGGAAGTTGCTATATTCGGACAACGTTTGAACCAGAATTGTTGCAGCATCCTTATAGAAACTTCTCAAAAAACATTTCTTGTAAAGCAAACCCTTTCATCATTTTGTTCATGCCGTTATAAGTGATGTGCAATGTCATAAAAAACTATGACAACCTTTTTTTATTCTCTTAACAAATATATCTGATGAAGAGGCCCAGTCACTTTAAGCTGTTCAGACGCTTAGAATACGCTTCTACAGGGTGCGGCAGAAAAAAATGCGAAAATGCTCATACTTAGGTATTGGGTTAACTCGTGTAGCTAGTGACTAATTTCTGTCGAAAGTGTATTTGTCTATATTTACTTTCAAGTGCTGCATCCTAACATTCTATTTGTTTTATTGCAAATTCGTCAAAATTTTCGCGAAGGAAGTGATCATTAGTTTGTTGCTCGCTCAGAAGTAGCCGAAATAGATTGCCAAGGTGGTAGGATGCCATTTGGCAACAGGTTACCGCATAAAAAAACCTCTGCAGGATGGTCCTAAGCAGCGAAAGCCGGGAAGCGGACGTACGCGCTTTACATGCACGCCGAACGTGATCAAATTGGTCTGTGCAAATATTGCTCGCAACCCGGTGGGTTTCATATGAAAACTTGCAAAGGAAGCCAATATTTCGGAGAAATCCATGCGGAGAATCATCAAAGAAGACCTGCATGCATCTTCCAGAACCAGAGTGAAACGCCACTTGATTAAAGACTGGGTTAAGGATCTTTTTGACCTTGTTGAAGAAGGAAAACATGATAATCCTGTTCTCCGGCGAAAAGCTTTTCAGTATCGATGCGGTGGCCAAAAGCCGCATGGACCGGCTCATTTCACCGCAGAAAATGGAGAACGTTCCGGAAAAAGTGAAATTCAAATTTCAAACCAAACATCCGGCTGGTGTCATGATGTTTGGCTTGGTAGCGTATCCGCCTGTTTTCATTGTTTATCTCTATTTTAAAGGACCAAGAGCTTCCCTGGGTGAAGGCCAACTTCTTCGAGGACCAAAACGTTGTCCTACAGCAGGATGGAGCACCGTGTCACATGTCCAATCGAGCCCAACAATGGTTGAAGCACGAGCCTGCAAAACCCTGAAGACAGCCATAACACGCACATGTTAGTCAATGTCGGAGGACTACGTCCGAAAGGCATGCTCTGGCTACTGGCGTCGGCTCGAGGATATTATCAATAAAAATGGAGGACACATTAAATAAATTTGTTTCAAAGGACTTCATAGAGATAACTGCACTTGAAAATGTTGATATTATTGCTGGAATTAGTTTAAAATGGGATTTTAAAGAAATAGAACAAATGTTCGCATTATTTTCTGCCGCAACCTGTATAGCATATCTCCAGTGCAGTGCCATAAGGTCAAAATCCATTACACCGAATTGCATGTTGGCGAACACAATAAGGGCGAATGGGTCATAAGACTGAAATCCATTAGCTTAATGGATTCACGTTTTCACGAAGCAACACTTCCATCACACATTGTTAGTGGACCCAATAGCATCCTTACTGTTGGTCTAAATAGGCACTGGTGTGTTTTATTTAACCCTAAGCTTGTTTTCCCAATGATAAACCACTATCACACATCATGAATGGACGGAAACGCATCCTAATCATTGGTTTAAAGCAGTTCAAATCGGCTCTAAAGTGTTGATTGACATTTACCTCCTTTTTTTCAACTAAAAAAGTACCTTCACTCCCGATTGCATTCTTACTGTTAGTCCTAATCGATTCTTATATTTAAATTTAGATTCATAAATGGAAAATACCAGGATAAAACCTACAACACTAAACATTACACTAACAATTTCTTATTTTGAGATACTCGTGGGGATGTAGTAGTATATACGGCCTTTAGCAGAAGGGAGCTCAATTCAATAAGCTTTTTACCTTCTCTTGACTAAGTATTCATAATGCTCCTGCTGTTACTTTTCTGACTGAAGGGGTGAAAAAGCAACCATTCATAAATACATTAATTATTATTTTAAATTAGTCATTTATTCTTTTCAAACATATTCTAACGGGTCTTAAGCTTACTCCACATACATATAGTTATCAATAAACTTAGGTTTGAAAAATCGAGACTCATGATTATTAAGAACCTGAGCAACTTTACAGCGGAAATACTTACTGATGATTCAAATTGAGATCAAGCGGATCCTAAGCGTTGCTTTTATGTTGTTTTCCCAACAGAAGAAACCATAATAAAAGTGAATGTTCCCAACAGCTTCATTACTATTGGTATACATTGGCTAAATTCGTTTCTCATGCATCATTTAGAACAGCATTGTTTTGCCAGTAAAAAGTTACCATCATACTTTGTGAGTTGTCTCAAGGGCATCCTCGCTGTTGGTCCGAAATGTTTTCCCAATTAAAGAAATCAGCATCATACCCAACAGCACCTTGTTTTTGGATTGAATCGGAACTAAGCGGCTATAGAACTTCGATTGAAAAAGCCCTTTGGCCAAACAAAGATTTAATTTTTTATTTTATTTTAATAGGAGCATAATGTTTCCAGAAGGTACTTAAATTCTTTTAAGACTCTTTTTTCACAAAATCTCTCAATCGCAATTTTAGGTGTATAAGATTTTTTTAATTCTCTTTGGATTTGTCAAAATTGGTTCTAGAACGTTTTTGAGAATACCTTGTTTTCGCAATCAAAAATCTTCGTCATACTTTGTGAGTAGCCTTAACACCATCTTGACTATTAGTATAAATAAGCTCTTATGCGTGAGTAAAGTATCTTATTTTCTAATGAATATTCTTCATCAAATTATGTGAAAGACCGCTGCACTGTTGATATGAATCGGTACAAAATGGCTTTAAAGCATTTTTAAATAACCTTATCTTCCAAATGAGAACCCACCTGTGCATGGTCTCAACGGCATCTTTGCTGTTGGTATAACGCGATCCAAGCAGGTTTTAAGTGTTGTTTAATTGCTTCGTTTCTCAATGAATATCCCCCATCACACTTTGTAAATGGTTCCAGCAGCATCGATACTAACCAAATAAAATCCTTTTTCAAGAAGATCTTTAAAAATACCCTGTATTCACAATGTAAATCGACCATCATATCTTGTAAGTGGCATCAACAGCATTCTAAATGTAGCCCAAGAAACACTGCTTGTAATAAACAAGTTGTGTATAACGCTTTATTTCATACTTTTTTGTGACGTTAAAAGCGCAAAAAGCAAAACACACAGAAAACTACAAGGTACAACCCCTTTGGGTTGTACGAAATGATGACGTGAGACTTCGCAACTAAATTTGAGCCATTTTGATTGTACAATGCAATATTTTTTCAATTAACCTTTCAGGCCTACATCTTTTCAAAATTATTATAAAAGCAGTATGGTGTATTCTGATTGGTTTAGTGCTCAATAACATAGAAATAATCGAAAAAAGTAGGAATGACTTGGCCAATATAGCTACTGTTACAATTGTAGACATTAAGTTTGAAGTTTGAACAGTTCGATGTTCGATGTACTAATTGTTCATTTTTACTCCTGACTCAACGAAAAGCTGTAAAAGCTTCACGTTTTCTGCAATCTCACCTCATATCATTACTCTCGACACATTTAGAAACCACTGCTCTTTGGGAACATCTGCCAACTTCACTACATACACTCTATCAATGAGAGTCTGTCATTCTGTTGGTGGTGAGTATCTTGTAACAGAAACAACTCCTTACTTCGAATCACTCGTGCCTTCTTTTGTTTTTCTGTTAATCCGTGTGTTCATTGTTTTTAAATGCTTTGACGCGGTCGATGCGTTTATTAGATTTTTTACGTTACGTCGTTTTATGTCTCGTAGTATCTTTTTATAGAGCGGAAGATAAATCTCTCGTTTATACCGATGTTTTAAAGTCGTCTCTAGATCTCACACGGTCTAAATTTCTTCAAATATAAATCTTCTTCTAGCACTCATATTGCGTCAATGTTTATAGTGTTACTAAAACAAACAATCAGAACAAATCACATCCGTCAAAAGCCAGATGATTACGATTACGTGCAATGTAATATATGCGCGAATCGGTAAACAAAATTTTACAAGACGTACACTGAGACAAAAAATACTGACAGGCAACCTTTGTCACCTTTGTCAAATAACTAACAAATTTCTAAGTTGCGCTCGATCTGTCACAGTTGGAGACAGTTTTGTGGTTTGATATCTTTTTCAACGAAATCCACGTTTTTGAGCATGAGCATGAGCATGATTGACCGCCCGAGGTTGCTACTCCGTTATTTCCAGATCAGCTGTTTTATCACAGATGATGATTGGGACTAACATACATCGTCAATGTGTAAAAACTGGTGATCCCAAACTAAGGCAATACCAGCGCCGGCCCCGTCCGAATGCAGGTCAAATAAGGAAAGGGTAGGAATATGTGATACGTGTGATGTGGACGTGAATATGTGATGTGGACGTGATACTCGCTTTATTGGAAGCCGAGGACACCTCTGCACTTCCACGAGAAATCACTGGGATTTTATATAAGAAGATTGGGTAGCAGCAGGGCTCGTTTTGGTTAACAATAAGCTGTCAAGTGAAATATTTAAGAAGTACCGATTTCAGATTTGAACCGATTTAAACCAACAGGAAGGATGCTATTGGGGCCACTCACAAAGTGTGATTGTGGTATTTTATTGGGAATACAAAGTGATTTTTTAATAATGCTAAAAAACCGATTTTGACCGGTTTAAACCAACAGTAGGGATGCTATTGGGACCACTCACAAAGAATGATTGTGGGTTTTCATTGGGAAATCAAAGTGACTTTTGATAATACTAAAAAGCCGATTTTGACCGGTTTAAACCAATAGTAAGGATGCTATTGAGGCCATTTGCAAAGTATGTGGTATTTCATTAGGAAAATTCATCTCAACGCCTTAGAGCCAACTTGGATCGATCCACACCAACAGTACGGATGCCACTGTAGTTAAAAAATGAGACAGTTATTTGTTCCAAGATAGGGTGGCCCGACGATCATGACGAAGGAATAATTTGGATCACATTTAATTATGTACTCACCACCGACCCATCTTAGCCGGCGATCCACGATTTTTCATGCTCACTCGATCACTCGCGCAACGAATAATACGCAACCGAAACAATAGACAAAACGCTTCGCCTGATAACAAAATAATGCGGAACAAAGTATCGACACAAACGATTCAACCGATTCAACTGATGGTCGACGCAAACTTAAAAAAAAAATATTTAGTATAGATACAACGGATAACAATTACCATCTACAAGACATTAATTAGACCAGTAGTTCTCTACGGCCACGAAACATGGACATTGCTAGGGGAGGACCAACGCGCCCTCGGAGTCTTTGAACGGAAGGTGCTGCGTACCATCTACGGGGAGTGCAGATGGAAGACGGAACGCGAAGGAGGCGAATGAACCACATATTGCACCAGTTGTTGGGAGAACCTCCCATCGTACACATCGCAAAAATCTGGTTAATACGATGGGCTGGGCATGTCGTAAGAATGTCGGACGACAGCCCTGTGAAAATGGTTCTCGAAAACTAACCGACGGGTACAACAAGAAGGTACAACAAGTTTACCATTCTTGGCTTGCTCGACCACAGCTGTATATTGCCTGCCATACCAAATATATTTTGGGAAACTTGGCCTTTTTCTTAACCCTGAAATGCTCCTCTACGCCGTTCGGTTACATGGCTGTATAATAAAACATTCCACGAAGCTGCTTAAAGTCTTCCAGCACATAAGATTCATCGTCAATTATGATGTATGATGTATGATATGTACTACCACCCATTGTAGCACAGAAACTAAGTCCGACAGCAGTGAGCTCTCCTCGCTGTTAGACTTGATCAAGCTTTATTAACCACTGATTATCCTAATCATGCTATTGTATGAAGGGTCAAAACGGGGTTGGGTGGATCGATAGGCAACATCACTTATACGTATCCACAGGGATATAAAGAATCTCCTTGCAACAACAAGATTGAACAATTGGTCAAAAGAGCAAGCTGTCTAACATGAGGATTCCCCAATGGGCGGGGAGAAGAGCCCGCCCTCTATTCACAAACTGTTAGCAGTGGGGAGTTGGCATTCTCACTCTCCCCATCCAGAGTGCTTCAATCGGGTGCCCTGATGGTCCCTCCCATTCCCAAGAAATATTTTTATAATAGTGTATATATTTATGTAAATGAAAAATACTGCAATCACTCGGTATCTTTCATTTATGATCTCTTTTGGTGGATCCTGAAATATAAGTAATGTTGCAAAGTGTTAAAGTGGAGAGTTCTGTGTTTTTGCGCTTAAGCACGTTTTCGTTCGTTTTCAGCGATAGCAGCAATTTCCCAAAAATTTTATTTAAGGTATACTAAAACAGTTTGTTAAATTTTACAAAAATAACATTTATGTAATTTAATTTACTGTTGCCATGTTCACTATTTGCTGCTTGGTGTTGATTTATATTACAGCAATACGCTTTTATTTTTGCTGGCCTAATAATTATTGCTCCTGTGTAAGGAAAACAGAGAAGATTTCATTGACAGGTAGTTAAAGATAAATGGACGTAAAAAAACAACAAGCAATTTTAAATCATCTATGAAGTAAAATCAATAAAACAATATCATCAAATATAATGATATTGTGAGTTATGATACGGTACCAACAAAAATTGAACTGTAACATCAGACACAATCTGAATGGCAAACAGCTCAGATTTGGAAAAGGTCCATTTGCAAACCGGAATTGAAAAATACATTAGGTAATAAGTAAAAAAGCCTACCATAGATTCCGTTGCTGTTTATGAATAAACTATATGATAATATATATAGTCAAGGGATATTATAATATAAACTGAAAATTACATCTGTGCCGACTGCTGTTTTGTTGCAATTGTTGAAAAACTTCCGCATCCATTATGAACCAGAAAATTTAGACAATGTAGGACATGAGAAAAAATAAATAATTTTAAATTTTAAATTATTTTATAATACCTGATGACCTGGTAGACCTGAAAGATATGATGGGCCTGTTCATAACCACGTAGACTCGTTTTTGAACATCTCAAACAGCCCCCCCCGTCGTCGTAGACTTTTCTCCATACACTTTTTAAATTTTTGTATGGAGCGTAGACTTCTGTCAAACCCTCCCCTCCCCCCAGAAAAGTGGTTTATGAATCTCTCCTGATGGAAAATTATGCTAAAATTTACCGGTCGCTCCCCCTCACTTCGCTATTCTCAGATTGACAACATTGCCCAGGCTACGCAAACCAGCGTCTCCATGTTTCAGCTGGCAGTCTTTTGTGATCATATGACTCGTGGAGGCGTGAAGGAAAACTCCTTCAAATATTTGCGATACAACTTGCGAGGCCGGGTTTTAGCCGTCACATTCTGTTTATCATTACGGCTCGGTACAATTTTCACCTAGAACGACTTCAAACCTCTCCGGTGCTTGAATGTTTTCACGAAATTTGGGGACATTTTTATTTTTCTAGCCACAGTAAGTACCGAAAGATCTAGTCTCTTCTGCAATACTTGCCACACCTTTGCGTCCTTTTGGTTGTTCCTGAGATCAATTTTTGTTCCGATCCCAGCCTTCCTAATCATTGTCAAACGTGTATCGAAAAATTTAAGAACGTCTGTCCAAAGGAAAACCAAGCTTTTTTGCAAGTTTTCTTACTAACAGATCCGAATTTTCATTGCAACCGCACACAATTGCTTCTAAAGCTTGCTTCAGATAGAATTGGAACATAAACAATTGCCTGTATTTCAGTTATTTATTATTGCATTCAAGATCTTTTTTATACAAATGTAGCGTTTTTTTCATACTTTTAAGAAAAAATACGGATAAAATTATTCGTCATGGTTTCGAAGGAATTCTCGAATTTTTCCTGTAACACGGCTCATTAGGCGGCGCAAATCTTCTTCGTCCATCGTTTTAGCTATCTTATTCCACCAGGTCTTCATCTGATTGATGTCTTTGACAACCTTTCCTTGAGTCTCCTCTTCATGATTGCCCAGTATTTCTCAATAGGGCGGAACTGGGGGCAGTTGGGTGGGTTAAGGTTTTTCGGAACAACCTGGACCCCTCTCTCTGCATACCATTCTTGAACGACTTTGCTGTAATGACAGCTTGCCAAATCTGACCAAAACATTACGGGATGGTCGTGGGATCGAATGAACGGCAAAATTCGTTTTTGGAGACACTCTTTTTGGTATAGTTCCGACATCATTGTCTTATTTGTAACGAAAACTTTCGTTTTTTTGCCACAGCTGGAAATGCCCTGCCAAATCATGAATTTTCGTGCAAATTTGTCGGCAAAAACAAATTTGGCTAGAACATCCCCCCGAGCCGTTGCCAAGTAAAATTTTTGACCTGGGATTTGCTCGAAGTCAGCCTTGACATAGGTTTCATCGTCCATCAGAAGACACCCGTCGAACTTGGTCAGCACCTGGTCGTATAGCTTCCGAGCACGGATTTTGGCCACACTATTCTGTTTTATGGTCCGATTTGGCTGTTTGCTAGCTTGATACGACTTGATTCCTTCCCGGAGTCGAGTTCACCTCACGGTACTATGGGCAGCACTGAATTTTCTGGCCAAATCACGGTCCGACAGATTGGGATTCCTCTTAATCGTCTTCAAAATCTTACCACGCAGTTTCCGGTCGACAGTTCCACTCCGACGATTGGCTTGAGGCTTCCGAATCGTCGTCAATGTTTCCTTATACCGTTTGATAACGCGCCATACGGTATTTCTGGGCAATTTCAGCTGTTTAGCTAGCCTAGATGCAGACCACAATGGATTTTCCAAATAACTGTTCACATTTTTTTCCCTTCTTTCGGCTTCCATGTTGATTGTTTACAAAGTACAGTCGGTTTGCGGAATGTCAAAAATACAAAATTTCCGACACGTGGGCGCCAAGAACTTCCAAATCCGTCCACCAGGAGCGCCACAATATGAGCAAAAGTTTGTTCCAATTCTAAATGAAGCAAGCCTTAGCCCTTGCTCTTCTTTTGACGCCATCTTCGATCTAAAAACATGTAGCATCACCAAAAATTAATTTAACACACTATACAGACATACGTTCGTCAGTCTGCGAAATATTTCACGCATTGATGAAGTGTTTCCAGAGATATACGTATTTAGGGGTGTCCACATTTTGTTGCTAACAAGCCTTATTGTTTATGACTACTTTTCGATACACTCCTAATGCTTAACGTTCAGACTGTACAACCTAGAGTTGAAGGCGGGATTTTGCTTTTAAGTCATATTGAATGATTTCCTACAAACCATTCTCTCCGTGCCAATCCTCCCATTGGAGACGAGCTGTCTTTCATGCGAACAGCACACTCCTTGGCAAAGCCCCCAAGAGAGCATCGTTCGATGGCAAAAGAACCGTTTGCCATTTCTAGATACTAGTTGCTGCTTGGTTCACCGACAAACGATGAGGGTGGTACTTGTGATGCCGAAGTACCGCAAAAAGCTTTGGATTTCTAACCTCTGAGCTTTGTGTGCTCCTAACAGAGGCCGTTCAATTCTCTAGGATATACGTGTACGGGATGTTCGATGAAAATATGTTTTATTGAATAAATGAAGAGATGATGGGTTTTACTGCTCACTGATACACCGATCCAGCTCAGCTTCTGCTTCTGCATTTCAGTGGGGAATTGTTGATTTTATGATATGAAACTTTAACGAATTGATTGAACAGCTACTTCCCAACTCAGAATCATTATTCAGTAAATTTACTTCCAGTCGAAAAAAATAATCACATTACCAGCACCAACTCTATCCGATTGCTCCTCCAAACACCATCTCCCGAAGGACTTCCTGACAAGCATCATTTTGACTTCCTCTCTTTATATATATTTTTTTGTCTCCGTGACAAAGAGTCCTCCACTTGGTAGCTCTTGGTACTCACACCTGACTTCTTTCATGTGCCATCATCATCGTCGTCGTCGTCGTTTTCGAAGCTCGTGATGCTTTCAAGCCCCACATGCACACGGGACGCGTGCCATCCACCCGTGTGGCATTCGCAGACGTCGGAAAATGTTTCAAGCCACCACAAAGCACTGCTGCGGAGCTTTCTTCCTCGCAATGATGGTTAAGGCGACGCAGCCAGATTCTTCATCTTCATTTACACCCCACGCTCGGCACGCCTCGCAGTACAAACATTTTTATTTCACCGCCTAAGGCACTTGCAGTCGCGTCAACTGCCTCCTGCCCTCCACCGGTACCGTTTTCCTGACGGGGTGGGGATTCCGGAATCAGGAAGGACACATTTTTCACATACCGTCTGCGCCGCTGGTTGAAACTGAGAAGGAACTGTGGCTGGTGCGGAAACGGAGCACTAATGTAAAATTATGCAAGCAGACACATACGACACGGTTTTTTTTGAGGACTCGTGACGTTGGTCGGGGTGGGTCGGAGCGAAACGGAAAATTGGAGATTTTCCTGAAGATTTTTTTTACGAGCGCGTGTGGCAATGTCTGGTGGGTGGAAAATGTTCTTCGTCCTTCGATGAGGTGTTTTCTTTGCAGGCAACGCGATATCATGCGGAAGTTTTCATATAGCAAACACCGAATGCTATAGTTTACATGAGCAGGAGAAATCAGCTTTGGACTGGGTTGGCTATGATAATATGCAAATGGCGCTTGAGAGGCAATATTGAGTAGAATCTTAAATTTACGCCATTTAAGTTAAAACGCTGAAAATTTAAAACCATTATTGTACAACGCATCATCGTTCGTCTCTGGCTTTCAAACTGATACTATCCGGCTTTACACGTGCAATCTTCCATCAAACATTTACACTAATCAAGTTTACCTTCCAATGTTTCTTTCCTATTTGCATTTGATTCCCTTAATGGATCCGGTGCCGGAGAGTAGCGATGTTATCACATTCAAAACCGCAAACTATTTACTCGTCAACACCAATCCGAACCGGACGATCCTTTCAACCTACCAAAGTGAATTTGATTGATCAAATCTGCTTCCGGCAACGTTTCCATTTGCCACCGGCTTCTTTAGACCAGACCCCATTAGCTGGAGCTGTGGTGGTTTTAGAAATCACCAGCATCGCCATTCATCGTATCTAAATCCCATATCCTGCCACTATTGCGCTTCGATTGAACCCATGTCAATGGGAAATCTTGCAGCTCGCAGGAAATCGAATGAAAAGCCAACTTTCTCGAAACATTTTACATTCTGAAGTCTGAAGTCTTGTCATAAAAACCTCCCGGAAATGAGGCAAAATTGATCCCGCCGAAGAACCCACTGTCGCTGGCACATTTCGCATTCATTTCCGGTTCCGTTTCAACACGGTGTGGCCTTGTTGGTTGTGCTCGACAGTTGCAGTTCTCAGTTTTTGCCCCGCGTGAGAGGGAGTTGGAAGCCTTTTTTCTTCCAATAAATGTGACGCGAGCGGAAGCACGGCAGGAGGGCACCATTTCCATTTCGCATTAAATTATGACAACCGCACCGTAGTTCTCGGCTCACGTGAAAACCACCGGCATCCAGGCGGTGCACGGTGGTGCCACTCGAACGTGTTCATATGTATTCATAAATGTCCCTGTCAAGTTCCACGCTCTTTTTTACCAACAGTGAAGGAAACAATGTTCCAAGTTTCCGTTGGTGGCAGCAATTGGCGCCAGCGCTGGAAGACTGAAATAAATATTAAGACATAAATTGCGTTGCCTTTTGTAGTGCCGTAGAAGTTGAAATTGAATCTAATTTGGTCAGCGGTGGAGGCATGTTTGTTCTGTTATTGCATATTTAACAGCGGTTACAATGGTACCAACACGCGCCTTCCTTCAAAATTCAAAATAAAGATCACCAAATGGAAGACCAGAAATAAATGAATGCAAACTCATGTTTGCGTTGTTTCAAAATCATCCTCGATGGCTAAACATAAGTCTTATCACTTTTAACAAGATATACAATATAGTAAGAGCTAAGACATGTCCCTTTGTTTAAAGGGAGACTGATAATCACCATAGAAAATCTATCTTAAAACTCTGGTACGGGTTCATGGAGGTCAAAAAATTTACCCAACACAAATCTTGATGCAGCAATTGTGATCTAATTGAAGCACATTTACTTTGACTGATATGCTACTGCGAATGTACTACTAGGGTAAGCTCAAACCATGTCTTAATGAATAAAGCCTGTCCACGTTGAATTTCGGACACCAAAATTATAGCAGCAAAAAACGTTTACACATAATTCAACAAAACCGATTGTTTATTTCACAAACATAGAATTATATCTACATGGTAAATCCTTCTTTCTGTAAAATTCTCGAGCTTTCTGTGCAACACCCGTCATCAGGTTCCGAACGGTATCCTCAGATACGCCAGCCGTGGCGCTTCTCCATTTTCTCTTGAAATCATTGGTAACATTTTCTTTCATTTTATTTTCTAACAGTTTCCGCTTAACTAGAGCCCAGTACTTCTCAACTGGGTGAAGTTCTGGACAGTTTGGTGGATTGGCTGTTTTTGGGATGTTTTTGACCTTGTGTACCATTCCAGGACGGATTTCACATAGTGATAAGCGGCCAAATCAGACCAAAACAGAGCTGGATAGTCGTGGCTTCTGATAAACGGTAACAACCGCCGTTGCAGACATTCTTTCTCGTACACATCCTTATTGATAGTGCCTATAGAGACGAAACCTTTAGATTTTTGATTTTTATGGCCTACGAAATCAAATTTGGACAACTTCTTTTTACGGAAATACTCGGCAACGACGTTCCTTGGCATTGTGATGTAAAAGCCAGACCTGGAAGTTGTTTAAAATCTTCGAGTACGTATATTTCATGGTCGATTTTGGGCACATTTTTCACTTTTATTCGCCTTCAGTCCTTGCCTCTGCATCACTTTTTGTACGTATGATTTTGACATCCCAACTTTGCGAGCCACATTTTGCACCTAAGGATTAGGACTTTTCTCAATAATAACTACCAATTTCCACCTTCCGATCCAATGCACTGGTCACACAATTTGCAAATACAAAACACGATACTTTTCTGTAATTTTAGTTTCTTGGTAAAAATGCGTACCGATAAATTCTGATTTTGGTGCAGTTCGTACAAAATGCGTTTGAGCACTTCCTCTTGATTCGATGCCAGTTAACTGAATGTTACAAGAATATTAACATGTTGTACCACGAAATAAAGTGGAGAGTTTCAGCTGTCATATAAATGAAACGTTCTAGCAATCCGGGCAGTAATTCAAAACATACACTGATAGAAAGGTGTCCGAAACTTAACGTGAACAAGCTTAGCAAGCAAAATCTTTATCGTCCATTTTATTCAACGAACTTCAACCGATATTCACAATATTCATGTACTATGTACAATAGTTTCAATTAAACACAACTTTCGTCTTATATTGTCTGTTTCTGTTTCGGCACACCTAAATTTAAATGAAGTCTTTGTCAAAGTTCACCTAAATAAAAGTTCAATTACTTATCATGTAAAAATTAAAATTGCTAAGTGTGAATTGTAAATCTTAAGACTATACTTAAGGGTGTTTTTTTTCCAATGCAACATTCATTCGATTCAAAATTTGGTTTCACTGGGTTTCACAATCATTATCGTAGCACGAATAATAGGTCCGCCAACAACAGGCCCCTCCTGTCTGTTTGCCTTGATCAAGCTGTGTTAACCACTAATTGTCCTCATAGGCAGTATCATCTATACGTATGCATATGATTAAAAAGAAGGTCCTTGCACCAACAATATTTAACTATTTGTCAAAATGCAAGTTATGAAACATGCGGTTGAATCAATTAGCGGGGAAAAGAGTCCGCCTTTCACCCATAAACTGTAAGGAAGGGGAAGGAGAAAGGGTTAACAATTTCAATCTCCACCTCATATTCGCTTCAATCGAGTGCTCTGGTGGTCCCTTCCATATACCAATTATATAATTTTACACGAAAGAGAGTAAAAAATTATTGTAAAAAAAAATTTGACATCCACTGGACTGTTTCTGAGAAGGAAAATAAGGTTGGTATTCAAAGTTTTTTTTATAGTTTTGAGCATGAGCATGATTGACCGCCCGAGGTTGCTACTCCGTTGTTGCCAGATCAGCTGTTATTACACACAGAACCAACAGATGATGCTTGGGACAAACATACATCTTCAATTTGTAATAACTGGTCATCCCAAACTAAGGCAATACCGGCGCCGGCCCCGCCCGAATGCAGGTCAAGTAAGGAGAGGGTAGGAATATGTTGACGTGATACTCGCTTTATTGGAAGCCGCGGAATCCACTGCAGTTCCACGAGAAATCACTGGGATTTTGGATAACAGGATTGGGTAGCAGCAGTGTTCGTTTTGGTTAACGATAAGCTGTCTAGTTAAATATTTGAAAATAAGAAGCGATCCCCGATTTTTTTTTAAATCATTTATTTGTACAGGCTCAATCAAATTAACTTTACAGAGCAAAATTTTCATACTTTTATACATCATTTATCTTAAAACTAAAGTTAGGAGGATAGAGCCGATTACTCGCGGCCGTCTCGAGGTTAATAGGCATTACAAATAACATTACACATTAAATTTAAATTCTAAATTATCTTAACACTTATAACTATACAATTTATGGTTTTCTTTTGACTTGAACATTTTTTGAAAAAGAAAAAAAACACACGCATACACAGATATGAAAAACTTATGGTAAACATACAGGTTAAACTAACTACAATCTTAAGCTAATGTTAGTCAAAAAAACATAAATGAGTTTCATGACTTGGCACGAATTGGCACATTGGGTTGTCTACCTCGAACCCGAAGGGAATCATAAAGCTGTGATCTGACTCCACGATGTTCAGCACAAGACCAAACAACGTGATCTGCGTCCTGATAGCCTTGTCCACACTCACAGAGATTGCTGTCGCTCAGCCCATCCCGATATAAATGAGCGTTCAAAGAATAATGATTGGACATGAGGCGAGACATGACACGAATGAAGTCTCGACCCACATCCATCCCCCTAAACCAAGATTTCTTCGACACCTTTAGGATGATAAAATGTTGCCATCGCCCCAAATCTCCTTTACTCCATTTATACTGCCAGCTGACGAGTGACTGTTGACGAAAAATAGCAAAAAATTCGTTGAAGGCGATTTGTCGGTCACAAATATCGCCTTCCATAGCGCCCACCTTTACAAGCGAGTCCGTTTTCTCATTGCCCGGAATTGAACAATGAGAAGGGACCCATACAAAGGTGATGATAAAATAACGCGAAGATAAAGCACTTAGAAGCTCCTGTATTTTCATGAGAAAATACGAGGTGTGCTTTACCGGCCTCAAGGAGCGAATAGCCTCTACAGAACTGAGACTATCCGTGAAAATAAAGTAATGATCCAGTGTAAATGAGGCAACAATTTCTAGCGTGAAGTGTATTGCCGCTAATTTAGCGACATATACGAAACAAGGAGATTGAAGTTTACGGTTGGCGCTATGAATTTCATTAAATATACCAAAGCCTGCTGACTCCTCTATCAAAGATCCATAAGTGAAGAACGATTTAGTGGGATCAACTTGGCCAAACTTTGCAGCAAATATCACAGGAGCAATCATAGGACTATGATGCTCTGGGATTCCACGAAGCTCCTGCTTCATGGATATATCAAAATGAACCGAATTGTCAAAATCGGAGAAGCAAACACGATTGGAAATGTTCGGCGAAGGGCTGACATCCTGTGTTATGTACAAATGGTACAAGGTCATGAAGCGAGATTGAGGATTCAAGTCAAGAAGCTTCTCAAAATTTTCGATCACCTGGGGGTTCATAACTTCACACCTGGTGAGGAGCCGGAGAGATTATTCTGAAAACCGATCCGAGAGTGGCAACATGCCAGCCAGCACTTCAAGACTCATGGTGTGAGTCGAGTACATGCAACCTAACGCGATACGAAAGGGAGCCACATTTCGCACAGAAAGATTGGTATTTTTCTCAGTAATGGCTACCACCTTCTTGTCCAGTTTCGGGAAAATAATTTTCGATTTGTTCTACTTCCGATCTACAGTCAAACACTGATCAAATGATTTGCAAACTAAAAAAACAGTACTTTTTGTTAATTTAGTTGCTTGGCAAGATCACGTAGCAATAAATTCGGGTTTTGCTACCATACAAAATGCGTTTGCGCACGTTCACTTGATCCGACGCCATTTTATTTCTTTCTCATTTATTTAACTGCTGTACACCTTCTTCGACTTTGTCGTACAGACTGAATGCTTAGAATAATTTAATCTTAACCTCGAACTCTAGCACTTAACACATTTTTAGACAAAATAAAACCATTCTAATAAATGTAACAAGAATGTTAAGATGTTGTATCACGAAATAAAGTGCAGAGTATCAGATGTCAAATAAGTTAAACGTTTCAGCGATCCGTGAAATAATTATAATCTACAATGAGAGAAAAGTGTCCGAAATTTAACGTGGACAGGTTTTACTAGCAAAATCTTTTTCATTCTCATTCATTTTATTGAACAAACTTCAGCAGATATTCATAATACATATGTACTTAAAACAGATTGTTGGTATCAGAACACTATCAAAAAGTCCAGACCGATACTTGCAAGTGAACTTTAGGACACAAGAACCAATTAAAACAGAACGAGAAAATAGTTTCAATTAAACAAAACTTGCGTCGAATTTTGGCTGTTTTTATTTCGGAACACCTAAATTTACATGAAAACTCTGTTAAGGTTCACGTAAATGAAAGTTTAATTACTCCTCATGAATAAACATTAATTTCTTAGTGTGAATTGTAGATCTTAAGACTATACTCAAAGAAATTGTTCCCATGTAACTTTTATTTGGTTCGGCTGGATTTCACAACTATCAAATGTGATGATATGCACTACCACTCATTGTAGCACGGATACTAAATAAGTCTGCCAGGCACTTGCTCTCCTGTCTGTTTGTCTTGATCGAGCTGTAATTACCACTGATTGTCCTAATCATGTCATTTTATGAAGGGTCAAACACGGGTTGGACGGCAACATCACATAAACGCATGCTCGGGATTAAAATAAAGCTCATTGCAACAAGAAGATTCAACTGTTGGTCAAAATGTGAGTTATGAAAAAAACTATTAGGTGAACAAACTATTAGGTAGATGAGTTGCAATCAGCCTCGTCCAAACACTACACTGCACGCCTAGCTACTTTTTACCAAGCGTGCATCAAATTCACCACTTTGACTTCGTGCTTCCTGACCAACACGCAACGCGGTGTGTGACTGACACCAATGTCAGTGCTCGTGCTTTAGCTTCGGCCATCGTGTTTGATGTTTCGGCAAACATCACAATCGATTGTTTCCGATTGTGTCCGATTGCGGAAAACACGCGTGGTAATATTCGTTCGGTGCTGCTCTTGTAGATTAGGCAGGTGTTCTTACGGTGGGTAGTGCGATAAATTTGTTTGCTAAATTGATACGGTCAGTTTTTGGCCGCGCAGTTTATTTTCTGTGATAAAAATTACGATTCGGTGGTGTAAACGCTAAGTATTAGCATGATAGATTAACCTTAGAGACCTCAGAGAAAATCTTAAATTTTGAACGACAGTTTTACGAGGGAAGGTACTCCTCCAAAGTCTACTATTTGTTCTAAATTTCTTAAAAAGTAGTGATGGTGAACAAAATAAATAATCTGAAAAGACATATCGAAACGGTAAAGATGGTCATTTGTGAAGCTTTGGCCTTTAACTCACAACCTGGCCTGTGAGATTTACTAGAAATCCCAGTGCGTTGAAAATCCGTGCTATAAGCCGCAAGACTATTTTTAAAATGTAGCGACAGCAGCACATTTCTTCAAGATAGCATTGATTGAAGAACTAAAAGGTAAATTCATTTGCCTTAAGTTGGGTTCTGCAACTAGGAAAAGAATTCACCGTTAACTGCACATAAGCGATGAGAACGCTTGCAGTTTACGAGCTGACTATGTCTCATGCAGCGAAAACCATTAGAGATGCGGTTATTCGTGTGCTGAAGGAGTTTGATGTGGATATTTCAAAAGCGATAACCACCGATAACGAAGCAAACTTCCTGAAAGCCACGAGAATCATCCATGAGGCTCAAAAAGGTTTGGACCAAATTGACTACGATCCAGATTTCGATGAAGTCGACAAACCTGTCAGTTATGAAGAGGACGATGAAGAAGAGCGTTGCTTAGGATTGATGACCTTTTTGGTCAAAAGAATTGGTGATTGTGCATCAAAACATTAATTTATTTTTCTGTTGGAATGTGTGGACATATAAATATTATGCAAAATTCTATATGGATTTTTTCAAGAAAAATATTTCGATTTTCATCCGTGCAGGATTTTTCTAAGTAACAAAAAATACCAAAGGAATTCACAAATGTCAAGTTCTACCATGCATTCAAGCTTAACCGAAGATTCTTGTCAGTTTTTGTTTCAAAGTTTGGGAAGTTAATTTTTTTCTGTATTAGTTTTTAGCCTCCCAGTTTTAAAAAATATTGGCTAATTTGGAAAAAGTAGCAGTTTTCCATTACATAATTGAGTTCAAGATAAACAGTGCACGGCTGCTTTTGTTGAAAATAATGATATAAATTTACACTAGCTTGAATATATTGTCAACACAACACATATATAATTGTTACTTTCATTATTATTTTTATAATTATTATTATTACATATTTTATTTCGAATCGTGCCGTGCTTGTTGAACTCAATCAACTTATGCGCCCGTCACTCAACAGCCAACAGCCAGTGTCATACTGGGTGTATGTTGAGAGTTTTCTTGCGATCGTAACCAGTCGGCTCGGGCATTTTCCCAAAAATCAACCACGGTATCAAAAGCAAAACACGAGCGTGTTCACTCGTGTCAAGTCCATTGCGTTGCGCGTTCATCTGTAAGCATGAAACTAAAGTGGTGAATTATTATAGCCACATGGTGGTGTGTTTTCACTCATGTTCGGTTCTCGTGCAGAACGGTCTGGTGTTTTTACCAAGGCTGGTTGACAGTGCTAATCTCCACATCACATTCACTTCAATCGAGGGCTGTGATGGTCCCTTCCATGTACCAGATGAATGATTTTACACGTAAGATAATAGAACCATATTGTAAAACATATAACTGACATTCACTGGACTGTTTCTGATATGAAAAATAAGGTTTGTATTAATATCTCTATAGTTCTAGAAAGCTGAAAAACAGAATAGATCATTCGAATTAGATAAAATTTCAGGTCAAAAATGCGATTATTGTTTAGAACGTAACCGTTTATTATATATGATTTTGTAAACAATTCTAGTAACATTTAAAAATTTAATGTAAATGGTATCATGATATATGATCATCATATTAATTTTTGTCAAGTTGCTCCATCATTTTAAGATAAATGGTTTTGGAATGCAAAAAAGATCCAAAACTGAAATTATTCATAAAATGAGATTGAAAAACACACTATGTGATTTGCAGGTAGATGTTGGTTCATTCGACCCTCTTCACTTTACTACTGTCAAATTGACAACATGGTCCAGGCTACGCCAACCAGCGTCATCATGTTCCAGCCGACTGTCTTTTGTGATCATTTGACTCGTGGAGGCGAAAGGAACTTGTGAGAAATCCGGAAATCCGTCGCCTCCTTCTTCCAGGTTTTCAAGTCACCATTTGAAGCCACCTCCAAAAATAAAAACCTACGTCAAATCATTGGTCATGCTTGAGGATCAAGGGCCTTAATCCAGGTTATTCTTTGATGATAAATAATAGCCTTACTATCCTACACACAAAGAAACCACTCTGCTTTGAATCAAGAAAATATTTTGTTGGTATTCAATGCTATCAGTGTTAAATTTCCCCTCGTTGAATTCCAAGCCAAAGGAGGTGTAAACAACAAAATTGTTTGCAATATTTCATTCAGCAGACTAGATTCAGGCGTTATCTGGCTTAAATTTACATGAAATATAGTTGGAATTAAATGAAAAAAAAAAACTAATTTTTCTTCTAATTTCTAGTTACATGTATTCCACTAAACAGCTCCAACCCTCTAGGATTCATTAATGTTGTTTTTGATTTATTCCTGCATTCAACAAAAGTTTGGCCGAAACAACCAAAACATTGATTGATTTAATTTTGACAGCTGTTAAATCTTAGGAAAATTCAAACAAAACTATCAGTTTGCTTATAGCAGCTTTCGGTTTGAATCAAACCAATAAGTTTTTAGGAATAAACAAAAAAAAAATGCTTGATGAAACCAACGATACAGGTTGAAACAACCAACAATATTGTTAATATCATATAGATATTTTTTCACATCCAATGCGGAATGCCATGAATGAATGTATTTGTGTTTTTTTTTTTTCATTTCACCGTTGATGAACACAAGGCTTTGCCCAAAAGCTTTTTTGAAATCCTTTCAGCTTGAGCTCTTATGCATTTACCAACGGTGACGGAGTTCTGGCACAAATATGTAATAACACTTGCCGGCTTTGGTGGCGTGGTGGTAAGCGTGACTGCTACTTAGCACACGCGGTGGGTCTGGAGTTTTCAATCCCAGTCGACGTCGGTGGTTTTTCTGAGTGCTGAAAATCTGGTCACGTCTTCCTTCGGAGGAGTGGTGCATAAGCTGCTGGTCCCGGCTCGATAGGTCATGGGTCGGAGTGAGTGGAGTCGGGTCCCTAGCGTTGGTTGATGGTGTCGCCATGTGTGAAGAAAAAATAGGCCGACGGCAAATGCGATCGTAAAAAATAAAAAAATGTAATAGCGCTTTCGGAGTCCAAGCATGTCATGTTTTGAATTTCTTTTCATGCGTGCTGATATTGATGATAGCAAAAAATATGTTTCCAGTAACAATGTGAACAAACCATTGTAGAGGTAGAATTTTGGCTTCCTTCAAAAATTCTGAAATGACTCCCTCAATACGTCCTCGTTTCACAAAAGTTCGACAAGCTCCGAAACGGCTGCAACTTTTAAATTACAAAGAACTTTCGCTTGTCTGGGAGTTATGCAAGCGGAGACAAACAAAAAGCTCTTGTTATCTGGCTGACAGCTAAACGTGAAACAAACTTATCATGCACTGAGAAAATTTATCGTATGAGATACACTTATGAAATTTCGACATAAGGCAGTAGCGTTGTTGATTTTTCATGTATGGTCTTTAATTTTTCTTGAATAATCTTGTAAAGGAGTCTTTTATTCTATTGTAAGATTTCACGCAAAGCCATTCTAATGAAATTCTGTTTCTGTTTTGGCCATGTTTGACATAATTAAAGGATTGATACTGAAACCCATTTTCGCAAGTGCTAGTTAGTTTACAGCATCGACGCATTTTGGGATCGGTTTTATGCATGTTGGACATTTTACTACTACAGTGCAATTCAAAGAGATTAGAATATTCTATTAATCCTAAATAAATGTATTTCTATCTAAAAACTTATTGCCTATTTCATGTACTCTGAAAGGGAGATTATCTATTATATCAAAATGTATAAAATTTAGTACATTTAAACGCTCTATAGCTTCTGGGGGACGATAATGTTCATTTTTAAACAATATTTTACCTCTAAACGTTCTTGGAAACAGAAATCGCTAAGTCTGACACTTTCAGTGCCCATTTTTTTCTTTTTCTCGGAACTTGAGTTTTTTTCACATTGTGTGACACACGGATTTCATAAGAGCGCTTATGAAATATAATATGAGGTCGTATGAATTTCGTTCAGAGCGTGTGTGTGAAATCCCATAATGATCATGATTAAAACATGAAAAAATAATTAAAAATCGTTTCATCAGGTAGATCAGCATTTTTTTGCCTGAGTGTGCAGTTTGTTTTAAAAAACTAAGCCTTTACACAAAGTTAATTTAGTTTATGCTACAAAATCGAAGGTAATACTCACAAATCCCTTCGTTGTTTCTGCAACGAAACAATTGTATTTATTATGAAGGTACATTCGTAATTAATGGCACACGCGCAACTGTCAAAAGCACGAAGCTTTTGTTGACACAGAAAGATCATTCGTACATTGTACGTAAACAATACAAAGAGCTACGAATATTTGGTCACAAATTAAAAAGAAACGTCCCTCTGCTGGTTGCATGAAGGACTGACAGATCTACTTTATCGACTCGAAATGTAATTGACAAAAAAGCAACCACGTGGAGTGTCCAGCGTCTTTTTAATGTTTCTGACATGGGATTCGAACCTGAATTTTTTGAAAGAGCTGATTCTGAATCCGTGGTTGATCTCACTAGGCCATGCTGACTCGTGAGAACAAGCCTGATTAATGAGCATGAAGTTATAGCTCTCGACAGCGCTCTAATTTTTATTTTGGGATAGATAAATTATTCCCGCCCATACCAGCAGCAACACCATCATGCATGAGTACGGTATAAAAGAGAAACAGCGATTGGCTGGTCTTCACGAAATTCATTTCGTGCATTTTACAAAAAGGTGTAATGATAGCATTTCACCAGATAAAAAGCATTATGAATGTTTCATACAATATACGAGACATTTGTTCTATGTACAAAATCCATGTTTACGAAACGCGTGAAAGCTACTTTACGAAAATAAATTTTCAGTGTAATGTTGATATTTGCCTAATCAAAAAATCTTGTTTAATTTTACACAGTTATTAGCTTAGGTCAAACCAAAACATCTCCATATTTAAGAGATGTTTATGTCAATCTGCTTACATTGAAAATAAATCTGTTTATAGTTGAAACAAAACTAAGGTGTTAGTTTGAATCAACTTAATTTCAATTTGAATCAATGCAATTTTTATGTGTGTAAATATCGTGGAAAACGAGGATTAGAAACGAACACATGTTGACTTTTGTGCAACCAGAATTGTAGTTTCAATTACAACCAAACCATTGTTTGTTTCTAACTAGACTCATTTTCCTCCAATATTATACACAGAAAATAATAATGAACTTTAACGCGAAAGACGCGTGATATTCACCCTCGTTCAATTGCAAGCCAAGGCAAGTATAAGCTTTGAAATTGTTTGCAATATTTCATACAACAGAAGTAGGCGATGTTTGAAATCATCAATTTACAAGAAATATCTCACGAATTTATGTTTAATCTAGCATTCCATTTATATGCATTAGATAACGCAAAAAA
>JASCZW010012518.1:0-28254 GCA_034211315.2 Aedes japonicus
CGGTGACCCATTCTACCGCCGGTTCCCTTTCCCATGACACAATATTATGCACTTCACGCTGCACTTCCAGTCTCAAGTCGTCGACCTTTTCCCGAGCAAGCCACCATCCATATGGCACCACATGTTTGTTTTCCTTCCTTCAAAATATTCTCTGCATAGGTTCTTTTCCGTAATTTTTTTCCCAAAACAATTTCGCTTGAAGAATTAAATGAAAGTATCTTGAAAAATTCTCTGTTCCATTTCGATGCCAAGAAGAAAGGGGTAGAAGTTTTCTTTTGAAAACTTCTCGAGTAGAAAAAGGGTAACAAATGTCAATAAATTAAAGGAGAATGATTAAAACGGCCGATGATGGTGCTGCTGAAGAATGGCGGAAGATGTGGATAGGGGGGAGAAAAAAAGTTTCATAAATCAGTTTCTCTTTAACCAACGAGTGGCGGAGTGGGCGAATGGCAATCAAGGAAGTGATGATTTTTTTTTTGGGAAAAGGAATTAACGAGAAATGATGAGTTGTTTTGTTTAATTTCCCAGTTGCGGTCCGGAGGATGCGACCAAGAGAGGGTTTGTTTGTGAAGTAATTTGAAGATATGGTTGGGGAAAATGTATCTCTTCTGTTGCACTATTCGAATGTAGGCCGGGTCAGCGTTGAACCACACCAAAAACAACATTGAAAAATGTGCTCTCGCCTACCGTCGAGATAACTCATTCTCATCCGTATTGCTCCCTTTCATGTATATATTTTTTTTCATATCATCTGAAAGAATCTCCAGAGAAAAAATCCTACTCTCACTTTTCTTTCCGGCTGGCACTCACCTACACCAAACAACATTTCCCTCATCACCTGATGCTGCATCCAACAGTCGCTCGTTTCGTTCGCTCGCTTTGAAGTGGTGGGTTGAGAAAAACGCATCCCCAAATCAGGCTCAGCGGCGGTAATGGGTGAAAGCTACAAAAAAAAATATTACGGAACAATCGGGGGACAAAAAAAGGAAGAATCAGAACGTCCTTGTAAAATGGGAAAAGGGGAATCTGTGTTGGTGCGGCGGTCGGTCGGCTGTATGCAACATTTGCTTCAGTTTCACTCTTTTTTTTTTCGCACACGCGTCATCCCTTTTTTTTCTCTTATTTTAAGTTGCAGCCGGGATATGAGAAGGCACTTTTTTTCCGTGGAAAATTTATCGGGAATGAAGAGTGTAAAGAAAAAGAAAAAAAAACGTTTGACCAAAAAATCGATACCGGCAGACGAGGAAGATTCAATCTGAACGTTTTGCATCTGGAGGTAGTGGATCCATTTGGAAATTATGCTAGCGGAATGCAAAAATTTGGAGTTCGGTTTTTTTAAGCCCATAGAATACCGGAAATATTTTTCGATGATTTCATATTAGAGGGTGACTCGGTAATTATTGCAAAACTTTCATATTTAGGAAATTTTGTTCAAACTTGACAGAACTTAACCATACTGCATAGTTTATCTTTGAAGTGTAAGGTTATTATCCCCTTTTTTGCGTAGGTGTAAATGCGAAAAATGTGATCGATTAATCGATCACATTTCACATTAACCCACGAAGGGTTGGGGAACCAGATTCCGAGTGATCTGGTGATCCGATGTCAGGCAGCATGCCCTGTACCGATTGAAAGACTCCACTAAAGCGATCGCCGAGCATTTTTATCTCGGCCAGACGGTGGACCTCAGATGTTCTTGTCCTCGGAGGGGTGTTTAGGATCATCCTGAGGAACTCAATTTGAACACGCTGAAGTTTCAGGTGATGTGTTTTAGCGCAACTCTCCCAGATTGGCATGCCGTACTCGATGACTGGAAGTATGATTTGCTTGTAGACAGCAAGCTTGTTTTTCAGGGATAATGTAGACCTTCTGTTGATCAATGGGTACAATAGCTTCAACAGAATGTTACACTTTGTGACAGTTTTGTCAACCTGCTGTCTAGGGAAACGTCAAGGTAGACAGCTGCGTTGGTCCATTTCACCGTTGTTTTGTTCAGGCGTATTTTACAATCCTCAGGCGGAAGTTTGGGAGATTTGGAGAGTGGGAAGAGGATGACCTGGGTCTTCGCAGCGTTGATACAGGTCTTCCATTCGGTGAAATATTCAGACAGAACATTCAGGCTTCGCTGCAGTTTCGCTGTAAGCGCTCTTATTACCCTACCATTGTGGACGACTGCGGTATCATCGGCGAACAACGAGACAGATCCATTTTCAGGGAGCGGGGGTGTGTCCGAGGTGAATTGGTTGAACAGAAGTGGACCTAGTATACTTCCCTGCGGAACACCGGCGGAAATCTCCTGTGCATCGGAAAATGCACCTTGCAGCGAAACACGGAATGTCCTGTCCGACAGATAATTTTTGATTATCTTCACCAGAAAGATGGGAAGATTGTATCGATGCAGCTTGTACACCAAGTCATCATGCCACACGTTATCAAAGGCCTTCTCGATGTCGAGAAATGCCATGGCAGATGATTTCGAAACAGACTTGTTCCGTCTGAGGATGTTAATGACTCGATTAAGTTGGTGCACTGTTGAGCGACCGCGTCGAAAGCCAAAATGTTCATCGAGCAAGATGTTCAACTCGTTTGCAGACGAGAAAAGCCGAAGGTGGATCGCTTTCTCAAACATTTTTGATACTCCTGAGAGAAAACTGATGGGCCTATAGCTCTTGGAACACGAAGGATCTTTCCCAGGTGTCTGGATGGGGGAGTAGCTAAGTCGGAGGCATTGGTTGATAACCATCTGGGGGCTCAATTGCTTGAGCTCCAAGTTCATGATGTTGTTGAAACCTGGGGCCTTCATGTTCTTCGAGCCGTTGATATAAGTCAACAATTCATCAGCTGAGATCTCCAACTCCTCTGTGAAATCGTTGGGGCTTAGAAGGATGTTAGTAATAAGCGCGCTAACGGCAGCTTCATGTGGACTGACGATGTTTTGTCCGAGATTATCGGAGCTGACGAAGTGTTGACTTATCTCAGCAGCCTTCTCTGCAGGAGTTATCATGCGATCCTTAGTGCCATTGTTGTCTAGTGGGATCAGCGATGGAATGGGCCTTGGCTTGGTTTTAAAATTTTTGGTCATCTGGTTTTGCACAATCTGGGAGAGAGCGGATCTTGTTGGCAAAATTGTTATTCTTAAGGTCCACCATTCTGGCCTTAATAATTTTCGTCACTCGATTACAGTGACTTTTTAGCGGTGGCAAACCAGTTCGCTGGGATTACCTTCGAATGGCGTTGTGCAATTGAATAAGTTCTTTAGTGGGTCTATCAATGGGTACAGAGTTGCTCACCTGATCTATCACCGGTACATGTTGCTCCCGGGTTTGGGAGATCGCTTGCTCGATGCTCTGCAGCTGCCGTTCGATGTCATCAACCGACTCAAGGTGCATATCGAAATCGATGTTGTCGTCAACGTGTTGTCGGAACCTCTCCCAACTGGCACGATGGTAGTTCCGTCTGGCGATCCGATGCCGGTTGACCGACGACCCAACTTCGGCCACCACTGGATAGTGGTACGACCTGAGCTCCCTGTGTACTACCGACTTGGCGATGTTGTTTTCCATGTTGGCGAGGAAGATGTCGAATGTCGAATGGACCCCGGATCTGCTCAACCAGGTGGGAGTATCCAGGCCCAGGATGGTGTAACCTCTTCCAGGTCTTCCTGCATAATTATTTCGTTCCGTAGCACCGAGTGTTCGCTCAGGTTTCCGCGCATTTAGGTCGCCGGCGATGATAAACTGCCCCTGCCTACGAGTTAGCTTGCGGATGTCGTTTCGTAGCATTGTTGTTGTTCCATTGGCGGTGCTGGCTTGCTTGGGATAATAGGCCGCGATGATGGTGATATGGCCGACGGCAGTTTCGACCTCGACTCCGATGGCTTCGGTGGACTGCAGCTGAAAGCTCGGAAGTAGATGATAGTTGATGTTGTAGCGCAGGGTGACCGCAACTCCTCCTCCACTAGAGCCACTTCAATCAAGTCGCACAATCCGATATCCAGGGATGAAAATGTTCAGTTACGGCTTGAGATGTGTCTCGGTGACGATGGCGATGTGGATGGCCTTCCTGTTAAGGAAGTCATCGAGCTCTATAGTTTTGTTCAAGATGGAACAAGCATTCCAGTTGAGGATGCTGATGGTGCATTTACGTTCCATGTTTGCACAAAAACTTCATCGTCACGGATGTGGCGGCTTTGAGGTGTTCCTCCTTCGAGTGGCAGGAAACGAGTAGGCGGTGAAGTTCTTGAATGAACTCGACCATTTGCTCCTAGTCATAGAGTTGTCCATCGACGGGTGGTTGCGTGGAGGTACTGCAACTCGAATTGCCCCAGATTCGGCACTTGGTACCTGAGCGGCGGGAAGTTGTCGACCGTATTCGGAGGAAGTTGATAACGGTTTCGCCAGTTCCGATTTCGCGTGGATGCCTTTCTCCGGATTTCTAAGAATTCCGCGCGCTTGGGGCAGACACGGTATAGCCATCGTGGTTTGACCCACAGTTGGGCTTGGCAGTCTTCTCTATTTGTTCACATTTCGCCGTTTAATGCGCTCCTGCATACTTGCCACAGCGTGGTTTCATGCGGCAGTTCCTTGTCCCATGACCGAAGGAAAGGCAGTTCGCATATTCCGTGACGTCACGCTTCTTGGGGTGGTACGGCTCCCATTCAACAATTATGTTGAAGAGAGCTCGCGCTTTGGAGAGCTCATTCATTTTGACCGAACCCTTCTCCAGGTGGGCCAGATAGAGCAGATCCCGATGGTTTCGTGCTTCGGCCCGCTTCATGGGGAACACCTTGATCGGCTAAGTTGTTTGAGTTCCTCGATGATATCCAACGGTGGGCATTCCGGTAATCCACGACCTTCAGTGGCTTGCTTCCGGTGGTGTCATGAGTGTAATACTCGAGCTGCTTCGATTCCAGGAATCGTCTTGAAGATTTACAATCTGCTTTGGTGGAGTAGACGATCTTGGAGCCCATGCTGCATAGCTTGAACAATGGATTTGCGCCGCTGTAAGCTCGCTCCTGAGCGTGGCCATTTCCTTCGTGGTGGTGAAGAGATTTGGAATTTTCACTTTTTTCGGCACCGTCTGCTCGGTGACAGATTAAACCGGAAGCGTGGCAAAACGGTTGCTGGCCAGTAGTCTGGCATTGTGATCCAATGACCCAGGGAGAGCATCGTCAATTTGCGGTCGCTTTGAACCGCTTACCTGTTGGTTGCAGGCAGCAGATGATATTGTACAGTGGCCTGAGGTGGAGGCACCTGTTTTTTTGTTGCGTGTCATCGCAACAGTGATTGGTGTCAGTGGGTTTGCTGCCAACTTCTGCAGGTCAGCTTTGAAGCTTGCCACCTCGAGCAGGTGGCCAAACGTCGAAGAGACACCAGGTGGGCCCGAAATCACGGCACGAATGACTAGCGAAAAGAAAACGTAACACTACACTACCGAACAGCGCGAGAGACAAAAACCCACACAACGATATCTAAGTTGGATTGCCACTGGTAAGGTCCAAACAAAGATCGAAGCGCAGCGGAGAAAACGAACTTTACTGCTCGAACGTCAAGCAGAGAATGAACTGAATCAGTTACTTACTTACAATGATCTTTATTTCTTTTGTTTGTTGATGATTTAACATATTCTTAATTTAAGTGATATAGTTTTGGCTTTTCATTTTTGGTTTCGCGTATAAAATAATAATTAGTTAAAAATTCCTAGTCTTATAATGAACTGAATTAGCACCACTAGCTGGTATTTACAGCAAACGGCCTCCCATGTCAATGCGTTGAGTTGGTTTGGTTTACTCTTACAAAGTTAAGAGATTTTCGCATATTTTTTTTTAATTCACGCATGCTCTGTATACTACAATTCCCACCACCAGTTATTGTACGACTAGTTCCTTACTGGACTCGGTCGATTGAAACTATTAACGACCTAACGACCGGGGAAACAGCCGCCAGGCAGAAAAGCGGGCTTAAAAACTTCAAAAAAATTTCCCCTCAAGCTCCAGCAATGTTGGTAAACAAACATGCACGTGGTTGCGATATTGTTGTAACGGGGTATAAAAAATGAGATTTTTTTTTAAGAGGCCATAACAAGGAAAACTGATTGATTTATTTAAAAGGCACGTCTCTTTACTTAAACAAAAATTAATGAACATTTGAATATGGCCCGTTTTAAGCTGTTTGACGAAGCTTTGTTCTGATGTTTAAACAGAAGCGTTGTACAGCTTGTTTATCGATTTGGCGAATGCCTCTTTGATTCTATTAACCAGTAGTTAACAGGCTTTGGATCTCCAGTTGTATTTGTACACCTGCGAACCTCGAATATCCAAATAAATCTTCAATCTGGCGACACTGGGGCAAATTTGATGGATTGCGGTTTTTATTGTACACACATGTTTTTTTCGCATAACTTGACGCCACTTTATCCGTCCAAAACACCTCATTCCCATTGGCATGACATGTTTGAAGAAATGGAATCAATATTTTCTTCAAACATTGAGTTTGATACACTTCTCGATTAATAGCCAAACCACTGGGTTTGAACCATGGTTTGAACATTCTTCTCTCAGATATGGCAATATAAAACGTCGCCCTCTGCTCAAACTTATGCTTAAACTTATATTTCACAAAGTTATGTCGAGTTATTAGTACGAGACACTGAAGAAGTCTGCACATTGTAGACGAAATACGCGTATCTGTCGAAGATAAGCAAAGGTAGTTGGAATTAAATGGAAGATACTAATTCTTCTTCTAATTTCTAGTTACAGGTATTCCACTAAACAGCTCAAACCCTCTAGGATTCACTTATATTTCACGTTCGGAGATGCAGTAGAAATTATCAGAATAATATCGATCGTTATCTGGGATTTGGGTTTATGAGAGAGGGAAGAAGCTTTCATCATTCAAAACGAAACATTTTCCGGCGTAACTTTGGGTCATCCAGCGGCATTGGGGTTTAACAGTTTATATCTATTGCTCTGTGTATTCTGATGCCCTTGATTTCTTGTGGCAGACTATGCCTATCTTCTTCAATGTCTTGCAGATGTAAGGTTGCATAGTTTTGAACTTTTTTGCTGTATAAGATTGAATAATCGAATCAAATCTATACCTACCACGCAAGCAAATAAAAGTATTTTTCCTGCATTTGTTTTCATTACACAACCCTTTTAGCTCACTTGTTGCAAATAAATCAAAGTAACTTCAATGTGACTCAATTAAGTCACAATCAAGTTTCTGCAACCAATTATGACAGAAATGTGTTGCTTGGGAAAGACTGACGCACCACATGAGTTTTTCCGGAAATCCATATTCGTCCATGTTCCTAGTTTTCAATAATAGTCCTTATTTTGTCGCCTTGGTCTTTTTATTAATTGTATTATTATTATACATATAATTAAATAAATTTATATTAATTGTAACAAGAATCGAAACAGCCACAGGCTGAAAGTCTCTTTAATAAAGGCATCTAATCTAATTCTTTGTAGCATTGATTTGTTTAAGGGCGGGTCCTTGGGCCTTCCCCGACCCCCCCCCCCCCCCCTCCGCCCCTTCCTCGCTGGAGGACCATCGTGCCCAACACTGTTTAGAGTCCCAAGCTGGCAAGAGAACGATGATCAACCGCTCCTAACATGGAGAACAGACGCTGTTTTGAGTCGCCTCCGACATGGAGAACAGACGCTCAGATAGACTGCACCCTTTGAAGAGGGCAGGCCCTCGTTCCCTGTCAGCATATGACCAAGGTCCCACCGGGGTTGGTTACCCGATCTTTCCTATGGTCACTCATACCCCAGTCGGCACCACGGGGAGGTAGGGATAGGAGTGACTGGACAAGAGGCTAAGGATCGCAGTAGGATCTATTTTTTACTTAAAGATACGTGAAGTACCAATGTTACGAATTGGCCAGTTATTTACCACCCAAAATTCACTTCACAGTACCGGATTTGGCAGGACATATGCACTTGCCGTTTCTAATACAGCATGATCAAAAACCTTTGTTTTGACCAGATTAGGCTTCATACCACTAATGCATAACCGGATAAGTCTCAACACAGTGTTCTAAATGCACTACCACAGTTAAAGCTCGATGCAAAGTAAATCTGGACGCACCGTTTAATACACCACCGCGTCCCTGGTGATTGAAACAAACAACGTTTAACAGGCACTTGTTGATGTTTCATTGACGAAGAAACTAGTGAAAAGGTTTTTTGATTGATCGACGCATCTCGAAATTACGGATCATGGAACTTGAGAAAAGAAAATAAATTGTGCACAAACATCTAGAGAATCCATCGTGGTCAGCCTCAAAAATAGCAAGAGTGTAAAAACTCACAAAGTCAACGGTGTGTCTTGTAATCAAACGTTACAAGGATACTCTGAGTTTGGATAGAACACAGCGCATCAATCATAAAGTAGCACTAGGGACAAAGAGCTGAGGATAAAGGTGTTGAGGTACGTGAAAGACAACCTAGGTGTGATTTGGCACAGAAGTACGATTCCAACTTTTCACCTGTGTGTAAAATTCTTTCAAGAAAAGGATATTTATTCTTTTTGTGCCAGTAAACATCCGAATCGCTACCTGAAACAAAATTCAGTGGCAAAAAAGCGAGCACGATTACTGTACGAACGAGAGTTGACGAAATCTGATGGCTGTATTTCAATGGATGTCGAAACATATGACAACATGGGTTATAAACAAATTCCCAGACTTTACATGGGAACTGGTCATGAAGATGTCCCTTCCGGGCATAAATTAGTTTTTGCTAATAAGTTTGCTCGAAAACTAATGATTTGGCAAGGAATCTGCAGTTGTGGCCTTAACCAAGGTTTTCATCACATCTCAAACAACGACGTCGAAGGTTTTTATTAAAAAGTGTCTGAAAAAGCGGATTTTACCCTTTATTCGGCAAACACAACACCAACGTTATGTTTTGGCCGGATCTAGCCAGCAGCCACTACTCTAAGGAGGTACTAACGACTGTTCCAGAAAGTATAAGAACACCTTATTTTAACGGTCACTTTGAATATAATGAAATATGTCAACATGTTTCGGCTGCGTCTTTTTGTTTGCACATTTCTGAATGACAAAGCATCAAAACAGTGCTCAGTTTTGTGTTACCTATCAAAATGCCCGGTCTTACTCTGGGACAACGAAAAAGTATCGTGCACAAATGGTGCACTGTGAGCGGACTCTCCTTGAAAAAAAAGGCCAAGGAAGAGGGTGTGAGCGTCGGAGCGGTACGATCTGCGATTCGAAAATATAGAGAACAGTGTACGTTTGAAGATGCGCCGAAGAGTGGTCGGAAATTCGGTCCTGTAAGTCCGGATATCGATAAAAAGATCAGGGATGCCTACAAGCGAAAATCAGTGACTTCCGTTCGGGATGTTGCGAAAAAACTAGGGTCCTCGTCGAGTAACGTCATGCGTGCCAAAGAAAGACTTGGATTAAAAACATACCGGAAGCAGAAAAAAACCCAAAGGAACCCAAAACAGGCCGCGTCCGTGAGACCACGGGCCCGCAAACTGTACGATTCGTTATTGTGTAGAAATTCTTAGTGTATAATAATTGACGATGAAACGTATGTGAAACTAGATTACCAAACGCTTCCCGGACCACAATTCTATACTGTAATCGAAGACAAAGACATCTCCGAAACGGAGAAGGCAATTTTTACCGAAAAACTCGGTAAGAAGGTTATGGTTTGGTAGGCAATGTGCGAGTGTGGTAAAACATCACAACGGAGAAATACGTTAAGGAATGTCTCCAGAAGCGTTTATTGCCGATGATCAGGCAGCACGAAGGTCAAGTAGTGCTTTGGCCTGATTTGGCGTCATGTCATTACGCAAACGACACTTTAGAATGGTACAAAAGTCAAAATGTATGTTTCGAGCCGAAAGACATGAATCCGCCAAACTGCCCGGAGACACGGCCATTCGAGAATTTTTGGGCTTTAACCAAAGCAAAGCTTCTTCGAAAGTTCATAAAACCAGCGGACGACATCCAAAAATTTAAAAAATATTGGCCAAAAGTGGTCAAAATGGTGGGAAGTGCCACTGTGCAGAGATTAGGAGTCTTGGCTATGATTAAATATTTTGTTTAAACGAGAGTAAAATATGTAACACAAATACATATATGATTTGCCAAATAAAATTATTAAAATTAAAAAAAAAAACATGACTTTTTTGTTATCTTTAAAGATAAATTATACTTTCTGGAACAGTCTATAGAATGATATTCTGCAAACAATGTTAATTTCGTCGCCAAAGAGATTAATCCTCCGAATTGCCCTGAATTCAGACCGATCGAAAAATATTGGGCAATTGTCAAGCTTTACCGACTGAGCTTAGGGCGGACGCATCTTAGGGAGGGTATCAATCGCAAATGTCGAGTATTTTACTTAAACTCATACAAAAATTTTACCGACCCCTGTAGGCTGTACTAAATACACACACTGTTTTCGGTTTTCTTCGCAAAGTCGATTTACCAATTAATATAAAGTGTAGTAAAAGTAATTGACTCACCCCTTTGGCTGCACTCCATAAACAAAATACGTTACAATTGTTATAATTATATTCGGATTTATGTATTTTTCCAATCCTTCTTTTATTAAAAAAAATGTTTGCAATAATGATAGGTTTCTTTTTCAATTTGTATACCAATTCAAAAAATTGGCCCTGCCAGATAAAACTGGCACAATCGCGACCCTGGGTGTTAGTGCCAGACAGATATACAATTTCAATTCTCGATTGCTTCTATGTCTGGTCGTGGCGATCTTGCCGTTTAACCAGAGATTGTTCATACTCTAATTGTTATGTTTTCGTATTCTCCGTGCGTAGTAGTAACGATTATGATGTAGAAGGAGATGTTCGCTCATCGCCATGAGGCACCAAAAGTGGACAGTAATGTGTGCTAGAATGAAAGATATGAAGAGAAAGGGTTGAAAATTCCGTCAGTGCACGGTAGGTTGGAAATAGAATAGAAGTATTGAAAATCTAGCGAAAAGGCATGGATAAACTTGAGTGATATCAGACGTTGCGAATCAAAACAAACCCAAAAAAGGAAAGAGATCCTCTCCCATGTACACATCAAAACAGAGTGCATACATACTACCGGTAGAAACTATCACAAAGCTATCAGTGGTACATGAGCGCATACCAACATGTTACTTTTGCCTGTTGAGGTGGCGGATTCATCCATACCTCGACCTACCCCGCAGTGGGATGTTAGACAAAGGGTAACGTCCTTGGATCGAGTACTCCTTTACCCATGCCCTTTCGCTTAATTTTTAAAAACATCTGTTCTATTTCCAACCTGCCGTACACCGACGAGACTTTCAACACTTTCTCTCCATATCTTTCATTTTAGCAAACATTACTGTCCACTCTTGGTGCCTCATTGGATAAGCGAACATTTCCTTCTACATCAGAGATTGATGTTACGCGACATTTTAAAGTAGACATTTTATGCCTTTGGATGTCTGTTTTAAGTCAACTACTAGCGCGACAATTCCCATGACAAAATCACCATCAACAAGGAAGTCAATAAAAATGAGAGCCACCAAAAACTTGTTTTACCGATCTTGAGGGCAGAATAAACTCCGTTGTTTTGGACAGATTTGGCTTCATGCCACTATACTTACGTGTGTTGGGGTGGTATGAGACTGAACATCGAAACTGAGAAACAAGTACAGAGAAACAAGGTGCTGGAAGTGATATGACTGCAGAGGTTCTTATGAAAAATGTTATTCAAAAATTGCTGCACAAAATCCTCCAAGATATAAATCAATATAAATCAACTGTACTGACACATAGTTTCCATAAAAACTTACTATCATTATGATAAATTCGTCAATCTACAGTATTACAATAATTATCGACTAATCCTGTAACATCCAATGAATTACAAAATTGTGTTTGCTCAGGCTAAGAGATAAATGTTTTGGACCAGCCAAGTAGTTACTTTCCTGCAGTCGATAATTGAAATATTTGTGTGAATTCAAAAGCCGAATGACTGAATACATCTGTTGGAAGATGTAAACTACCTGTCAAGATAGCTGTTCTTGTGCCGCTATACATCGTTCCTGCCGCCACGAAATGTTTAATATATGTCAGCAGGAGGTAGCCCTTTGGGCACGCAAACTTCTCACTTAACCTATATTCAGAAATGAAACTGCCAAAGCTGGCGTGTCTGCGCAATAAAATTCGAATTAGACCTCGTCAAAGTAAATCGTCTTGTTTCGCCATCCTTTCACTCCTTCCCAAATGACAAGCAGCCACCTGAAGCTATACTCCGAAATTGGCAAGCCCGAGAAAAGCATTAGCATTTGCGAAAGTTGGCAAAAATGAGACATTGGAATAAAAATTAATTGCCACTGGAGAGAAAAGTCACAAATATCACATGAGTGTTCGATCTTCATTCTTCCGTCGCTGGTTTAATTTGAGCTTGAATAAACATGGACGCATAAAACGGACATAAATCTTCCACGTCAGAAGTGGATTTATGAACTGGGGTATTCGTTTGTGGCTGCATTGCTTATTGGTACTGTGAAAGGTGACAATTACAGAACACCGCTGTTCTGCACCTGTAGGTACGACAAATGTATGCTGTTATTTATCTGATTAGATTCATTAGAGAGTAAAATAAATTCGAATTTAGCACACCAATTTGGGAGGCTGTTAGAAGGCGACCAACTTAAATAGCATGCTTCTATCCAGGGTGCATTTGTATCGGCTAAATGCTTGATGATGGTGGGTTTTGCTTGCAAATGAACAGCATCTCAAAAGTGGAAGGTAATTAGTGATCTTGCTGTACCCCAAGACAAAATACCTAATTCGGCTTCTACAGTAAGAAGGTATAATCATGATTGAAAATCAAGATAAAAACATGTAGAAGGAGATGTTCGCTCATCGCCAAGAAGCACCAAGAGTAGACAGTAATGTTTGCTAGATTGAAAGATATGAAGAGAAAGTGTTGAAAGTTCCGTCTGTGTACGGCAGGTTGTGAAAATTGAATAGAAATATTGAAAGTTGTGCGAAGGGCTTGGATATACATAGTAGTACTTGGAACAAGGACGCATACTTTGCCTCAAATCCCAATACAGGCTAGGTCAAGGCACGGACGAATCCGCCACCTTCACAGGCAAAAAATGCCCGCTTAATCCTGCTCACGTTCTACATATTGGTTGTGATGGTTCTAGCTAACGGTTGTTTGTACGCACTCTGTTATTGTTACCTACATGGGAGAGAAAATCTCGCTATTTTGAGTTTATTTTTGTACCCAACATCGGAAGATTACTTAAATTTTCGCTCGTCATTTCTTACGTAAAGATCTCTGAGAGAAAGACTGTAAAGCGTAGTGATTCTGGTCCTCAACAGTATGTATTAATGGTTTCCACCATTTATGAGCTTTACATACACGGTGTTCAATAAGTTCGGATACACTTTCAAAATTTGTTAAAAAAATGAAAACATGTTTTTTATTTTTTGGATTTATGTTATTGAAAGCTATGTTTACAAGGAACGTTTACAACATTTCTCTTGGAATGACCCCCTTTGTACTCCTTAACGAGCTTCAAACGTTTCTCGAACGCGTCACGCAGGCGGCACGCACGGACTGCATGGGCATTTCGTCCCAGATTTTGAGAATTACCGTCTTGAAATGATCCAAAGTGCTGACCTTGTATTCGTTCAGCTTCGCCATCATATAGGACCAAACAAAAAAGTCGAGAGGATTCAAGTCCGGGGAGCTGGGAGGCCACAAAGTTTTGTCCAGAAAGTCGGTTAAATTGTCCCGACACCAGGCTTGAACCACATTTGCCGTATGGGCTGGTGCACCGTCCTGCTGGAACACGTAGTGCTCATCGCCGTAGAGGCTTCGGAGACTGGGGGCAACAACCTTTTCCAAAACCTCAGTTTTGTAGTACGCCACGTTGATTTTTGACGTTTTTTCAATAAACACCAAGGGGTAGCTTACCACGTTTGCATACTGCCCCCCAAACCATCACCGACGCGGCACTTTGGAACCGAGGGATGTTTATATTGGATTCAGGAATGCTGTCCCTCGATGGCGCCCACACCCGGTCATTTTGCACATTGTGCGGCTGCTGCAGCACGAACAGTTTCTCGTCCGAAAAAACAAACTCTGACCAGCGTGCCGAGAGAGATCCTCTTAGCTCGATCCAACCGCTTTTTGCTGGTAGCCTCGAAACGCCATGGACCTTACGTTTTTTGTAAGGCCTGAAACCAAGGTCCTTGGTGAGTATGGTGTGAGCGGTTCCAATGGAAACGTTGAGATCTGCAGCCGTTTTCCGGATTGAGCGGTTCTTTTGCGCCGAATTCGCTCCCTCACGATCTTGATGACCCGTGGCGTCCTCGCTGAACGCGGCCGACCGGATCTCGCACGGTCATTGGTCGAGGACGTCTCCCGGTATCGCCTGATGGTCGTGTAGACAAAGTTCCGCTTGACCCCATGCGATTTCAGCAGCCGGAATATATCGCCGGGTCGCTCACCGTTCAAAAAACGCTTAATTACGAAGTCCCGATACTCTTTCATCGCGCGTAACAAACGAACAACAACTAACAGAATGTCAACACCGCGCACATTCGGTAGCGTATGAATGAAGCTAAAGCTGACACCAATACCAATTCAGAATATGTACATGGCGCATACCTACGCAATGATGAAAACTTGTATTCGAACTTATTGAACACCGTGTACTATAATTGTTATGTTTGTTTTATTATTATTTTGGTTTCATGAATCAATTCTTCATAATGTGTTCCTATAATCGTTAATGGTTAGCCAAAGATCGCGCTTCTGCCCCAACGCTGCCCATCAGTCGATGGGCTGGGCGCGCAACGAGCAAGGTGGATCGATCAAGTAGAAGGCGACCTGCGAACCCTCCGCAGACAGCGAGGCTGGCGAGTGACAGTCATGGACCGAATAGAATGGAGACAACTTCTGTGTACAGCAGAGGCCACGCCGGCCTTAGTCTGATTGATAAGGTAAGGTAAGCCCATCAGTCTCAGCACAAACTCCTTTGCAGCTCAAACTTTCTAGGATACCTTTGCAATTGTTTAAAGGGTGTACCTTTTAATATCTGCACGCCTAAACTTCATTTTCAAAATTCGAGTTTTTGTCTGATCATCACCAAATTTAAAGGGATTAACAAGAGGGAGTTTTAGAAGGTGATCTTTTATAATAGCCCAGTATTATATATTGGGCGCATTTCCGTTGTGTTTGGGGGGTGCAGATCTTTCGGCACGAAATCGACATCATTCGCCTTATATCACTCTAGCACGTCCTTTGTGTAGTGGCATGATGCCAAATCCGGCCAGAAGATCGTCGGACCGTCGTGAGCCTTCAGGAGAGGGAGAAGCCGCTTTTGGAGACACTCTTCCAAATACACCTGCCCATTTTTGGTGCTTGCGGTAACTAAAGGTTCAAATCACTTACCAAATTAAGAATTTCTTGGCAAGCTTCAACATCTTCTGTGTCCTGAGATTCTTGGGATCATCACAATTATCCTTGGCAGTCACAAACAGGTTTCCTGGAATCAGGTTGAAGTCCGCCTTCACATATATCTCGTCATCCATTACGCAGCAGTGTGGTTTCGTTAACTTCTGCCTTCTTTACGACCGTATTCGGTTTCTCTTCACGGTTTGGGGACTTCTGAACCTTGGACGTACTTAGTCCAGCTCGAGTTTCGGTATTCTGCACGAAAGCCATGCTCACATACAACTATTTAGCGACGTCTAGAAATGAGGCGTTCTTTATCTGTTTAGAGACTCCAACCATGCGTTTGTGATCGTTCTCCTTGAACTGACGGCATTTTTCCGGATCTTCGCTTCCGATCAACAGTCAGACGTTTTTTGAACCGTACAGGATGTCGTCCGCTGGTTTTATGAATTTTCGAAGCTTTGCTTTGGTTAAAGCCCAAAAAGTCTCGATTAGGGCAGTTTGGCGGATTCATGTCTTTCGGCACGAAGCATACATTTTGACTTTTGTACCATTCTAAAGTGTCCTTTGCGTAATAACATGGCGTCAAATCAGGCCAAAACACTACTTGACATTCGTGCTGCCTGATCATCGGCAATAATCGCTTCCGGAGACATTCCTTAACGTATTTCTGAGTGTTCATCGTCTCCGTTGTGATGTACGGACTAGATGTTTTACCACACTCGCATATTGCCTGCCAAACCATAACCTTCTTTACAAATTTTTCGGTAAAAATTGCCTTCTCTTTTTCGGGGATGTCTTTGTCTTCGCTTACAGTATAGAATTGTGGTCCGAGAATAGTTTTGTAATCTAGTTTCTCATACGTTTCATCGTCAATTATTATACACTAAGAGTTTCTACACAATAACGAATCGTAGAGTTTGCGGGCCCATGGTTTCACGGACGCGGCCTGTTTTGGGTTCCTTTTAGGTTTTTTATGCTTCCGGTATGTTTTAAGCCCGAGTCTTTCTTTGGCACGCATGACGTTACTCGACGAGGTCCCTAGTTTTTTCACAATTGTAGGTATCCCTGATCTTTTTATCAATATTCGGACTAACAGGACCGGATTTCCGACCACTCTTCGGCGCATCTTCAAACGTACACTGTTTCCTAAATTTTCGAATCACAGATCGTACCGCTCCGACGCTTACACCCTCTTCCTTGGCCAATTTTCTCAAGGAGAGTCCGGTCACAGTGCACCGTTTGTGCACGATACTCTTTCGTTGTTCAGGAGTAGGGCCGCGCATTTTGAGGTAACACAAAACTGAGCACTGTTTTGATGCTATGTCATTCAGAAACGTGCAAACAAACGGACGCAGCCAAATCATGTTGAAATATTTCATTATATTCAAAGTAACCGTTAAAATAATGTGTGCTTATACTTTCTGGAACAGTCGTTACATTTCGGTGCGTCCGCAAAGCTACAAACCCCACTAAACTTCCGGATGGTATTTCGATCCGCTTCAATAATCATACTTTCCAGTTACGCCTGTTGATTTAGTAAAATGTTGGGAATAGAGCACCATATAACGCTTTATGGGAGAAACGCCTCGCATTTTGATGACTTTGTTACAAAAATCCAATTCAGATACACAAACTTGTTTTTCAGAATCCAAACAAAGACACACAGTTTCACAAATTCAGTTGTCCCACGTCATCCGGGAAGTTTAATGTAGAAATCGTGCTTATACGTCCTGGGATACCATTTATAAAGGGTGAAACGGTTAAAAATTGGTCAAACATTATTAAGTGCACACTGATTAGTTTATTAAATTAATGGTGTCTCAAATCATACTGCATCACGGAAAACAAGCTGTAGAAAATTACCCATTGGTTATTTTGTCTAGAAAATAAGGGTAGAAATAGTTAAGACTGTTTTATTTTGTATTTTTATCGCTGTCAGTTTTTCGAAAATTGGACCATTTTTTCAAATTTTCACTCGAAAAGCAACGTCGTGAATTGATGCTGCGCAAGCACCTGGAAAATACTCAACTCTCTCATCAGGACATTGGAAAATAACTCAGAATCGTGCAGTCAACGGTGAATCGTGTGATTAAAGTTTAATTGTATTGAGTTTAATTGTATGGTATTGAAGTTGAATGAAATAAATATGCCAAAAGCTTATTAATGGGTCATATTTTATTGTCTGAAAGTTTTAAAAGTTAACTAGGAAATTTTCAAAAGCGTTTTTTCGGTGATGCAATTTGATGTGGGACAACCTCTAATGATCAATTTTTATTTTTATTTTTGAAGTTCAAAAGTCTACAAAACACGGAAATTATTTGATAAGGCTTACGATTTTCCAAACACAAACTGTCGAGTCTTCCATCAAATTTTGTACCGCTGTTATATTCACCTTATTTGATGCTGAACGCCAATTTACATTGAACTGTTCTTCACTTCCACCTGATTTTCGAGTTCTCTTGAGGTTTCTCTTTTCAGTTGCCTAATATTTTTCAGTTGGACGCAGTTCCGGCGAGTTTGCAGGGTTTTTGGGGTACAATTTCCACACTCATGGCGGTATACCATTCCTGAGCCATTTTTCGTAGTGGCCAGAAGCGAGGCCCAAACAGCACGGAACTACTATGTTTCGTCAAAAAAAAGCAATAAGCGGTAATGCAAGCATTCTTTTACATAAATATCTTGGTTTACAGTGCCAGTATTTTTTCGGGAACTATGACATTTTATTCAGCTTAAGCTTACACGGAAAAAAATCCGCGCCCAGATCCGTGAACTGCAGTCATGAATTTGAGAACAAGCAAAAATACACCGTGAACTCAATCACGTTATTATGAACTAAGTGACGTTTAAAGGGAAAAATCCTGAATACGTGAACTAGTTCACGGTCCGTTTTCATTTTCTGGAACGCTTTTTTTTTCTGTGTATCTTGGACCTTTTCTTTTCCGGTAGCTGTACAGAACTCTTGACCTGGGAGCTGCTTGAAATCATCCTTGACGTCTGTTTCATCGTCCATTATGACGCAATCAAACTTGGTCTAAAAACTCGTGTGCAACTTATACGCTCTTCCTTTGGCTGTTGTGTTTTGCTTATCACCTTGATTTGGTGTCACTGTAACCTTATATGTAGACAGCTCAGCTCGTTTCTTCGCTCTTTTCTAGAACTTTTTTCGAAATTTTTCGAAGCGTACTTTTTTAGAAGTTACTACTTTTTTTTTGCATGTTTTCCAAATAATACAAAATTTTATGAGCATTTCGAAAATTATATAAACTTTCCGATTGATCTACTTAGGATTAAACACAATATTTTTTATTATCTCGAATATTTATAAACAATGGTCTAGATATAAGAATCCTAGAGAATAAATTTTGTTGGCATGTCCAATTTCTTACAAAATTTTAACATATTGATAAGGCTACCAAGAATTCCTGTAAGCTTGTTTAAAATCATGGGAGCTCCCTAGAAAATTTTACAAATAGCCTAGAGATTCAGAAAGGAATATTCTGGAGGGATTCTTCAAAGTACTGAGGGAGACGTTCCAGAAGTTCAAAAAAAATAATTCTAAAAAAAAACTTCTCCGAAGGTGAGGAAGGGACTTCTCTAAAGTATAGGGGGAAATTCTTAGTGATAAATGCAAGAACATCTCAAAAATTTAAGAAAACATATCCGAAAAGTTCTATGTCATACCTTCCAGAAGTTTAGAAATAAATTTTCTCGAAGCTAATGAGAAGTTCAGAATGAAATTTCGCTTCTCAGACTTCTCAGAAAGTCTGGACAAAACTTTTCCGTCCTTGAGAAGTGAATTTCCAAGAAATTTAAGAGCGACTGCTCAGAATTTTATGACGAAACTTTCCAAAAATTCGAGCGGGGAACTCTCCAGAAGTTCATCTGGAAGTTTCGCAAGAGAGTAGGAGAAAACTTCACTGAAATTCAAGAGATAATCATTGAAGACCGGAAGTAGTTGCCTAAACAAACTTCATATGTATGACCGTAATAATATATATTGCCCTAGACACCATGTTGAAATATAGTAAACAACTTAACCATCTCCTCAACAGTTCGCATCTTACTATGAGCTAAGACACAAACTCATATAACGGGTGCTCAATAAAAAATGAGATTTTTTTCAGTCATACAGAAAAAAATTTTTCAACGGATTCAGTATTTTTTATTTAAAACATAATGATTATTCTTCAACAAAACGTCAATGAATATTGGAGAAGGGGCCCTGGTCAACCGTACGACGCAACTTAGTCGCGATGCTCTCACAAGAGCGCTGAACGACAGTGACGTCCATCTTACGGATACAATTCCGGATCCTCGTGGTCAACTGAAGGAGCCGAAAAAATCCTCAACGGGACGGCACTGGGGCAGATTGGTCGGGTTCCTTTCTTTCGGCACGTAAGGTATATTTTGCTGCTCAAGATACTCCAGCGTCTTCTTTGCGTAATGGGAAGATGCCATGTCCAACCAGAAGACGTCCTACCCACCCGCATGATACACTTGTTGATTGATGGCCAGACCGCTCGGCTTGAACCACGGCTTTGAAATCCCTCTGTCCGATATGGCGATGTACAGCATAACTTTTTTTCAAATTTATCCTTAAATTTATATGTTAGTTCGGGGGGTGTGGCCGACTTGTCGCTAGAATACTAGCTGTCATTTCCTGGATTGTGGGGCTTCGAGAGTGGAAAGTAATATACGTCGTCCAGCACGAACGACGTCCCGTGAAAGTTCTTCGTCATCCACCAGAACTTGGATTTCTTAGTCGCTATCTGCTCGTCCGTGTACTCGGGGGACCGAGTATTCTTCCGACAGATGATATCCTCCATCTTGAGGTCTCGGTGAATCAAGGTATGGGAGCAGTTATATTTTAGGTCGGCGTCACGCAAACTCGCTCCACCCTTGTTGTCTACGCTTCCTTCTTCTAATTTGTCATTATCTTCGGCGGACGGCCGCTATCGGCCTACCGCTCAACGCTCAAGGGAACGTTTTCGTCTCGCAAGTGGTCAACCGTAAACTTTTTTCCACGATGACCATGCATTCTCATTTTTTCTTGAACACCCGTTAAAAGTTACAATTTGTCGTTTTCCATCACACCTCGTTTGACAGATTTGATTGTTCATCGAATTTATCGATTCAATGACTTTCTTTGGAATGTCGGTTCACCGGTAAGAAAAATTTCCTTTTTCAAAAGTTCAGAGAAGTGAAGTGTGTGTGTGTGTGTGTGTGTGTGTGTGTGTGTGTGTGTGTGTGTGTGTGTGTGTGTGTGTGTGTGTCTTTCTTACTTATCCTTCGGATGTCAAAAATGCCAACTAAGTTGATGGAAGTCCTGAATTATTGCTTGATGTAATATTTCAATGACCTTTTGAAATCTTTCAACATTATACTTGACAGTCGAGTTCGGTTGCTGACTCAATCAGATTTCGTCGGCATCTATAACGAGCAATTTTGCTCGACTAGACTTCTGTAATTGATCCCTATGTACAGATTGCGGAGTTGAGGAAAACATTTTTTTGATCGGATAGCAATCCGCATGCTTTTTAATAAGGCCCTGCAGTTAGGAATTTTATTTCAATTTTCTGAGTCTAATGCTCGTTTCTGAAGGTATGTTCCAACAGATTAGAAGTAAGAAAATCACGTCTAAATATTGATAGTTCTTATTATAAATTACATACAGTTTCATCAAATGTCCCAGGTGCTAGAAAAAACTGATTAAAACCGTTCCGCTGACCCTATCCCTAGTTCCATGATGTTAAAGCTATGTCCAAACAAAGGTAAATAACTGTACTATCAAGAAAAATATCAATACAAATTTCTCTTCGTTTCTAATGAATATTTGCACTTCCTTCTTTATTCCTCCTATTAAACGCTGCACACCTCCAGAGTCAACTTCCTTGGCACATTTGTTCCACATTTTGGCCATCTGAGTCGCGTCCTTATCCGTTTTTCCACTTTTCTTAAGCTTCCGCTTAATTATTGCCCAAAATCTCTCGACGGGCCGGAACTGCGGGCAGTTGGGTGGACTTATGTTTTTAACAATGAAATCTACGTTATCATCGCGGTAACACTGGATGACTTCCCGGCTGTAGTGGCAACTCGCCAAATCCTACCAAAACCTCACGGGCCCTTTATTTGCTTTAATAAAAGGTAGTACGCGAGGCATTCTTCCTGATATTATCTTCGAGTCCATCGTCCTATTCGTCACGAACACTTTGGTCTTTGTTCCGCAGTTACATATCCCTTGCCAAATCATCAGTTTTTTGGTAAATTTGTCCATAAAAGCAAACTTAAACTTCACAGGAACATCTCCGCGTACAGTCGCCATGTAAAATTTCTAGCCAGGAAGCTGTCCGAAATCCATTTTGACGTAGGTTTTATCGTCGATGACCCAGGCATCCTTGGTATTTCGTCAAAACCTGCTGGTACAATTTCCGAGCTCGAGTTTTGGTAACGAAACTATGTTTCAACGTTCTGTTATGTTGCTTGCTGGCTCGCTGTAAAAAAAATTCTTGCGGCGGTCACTTTCCGTGTCGCTGCAACACAATAAGTGATTTCGGATTCTAACTGGACAGAACCTTAGAATAGTTTGTAGAATGTAGTTTTAAAAATTGTTTACGAAAGATTATGAAAAAACCTGCGTCGAGCGTCGAGGCTGTGAACGATTGTGTCGATGCTTTGTTATGCAATATTTTGTCATCGAGCACATAGCTTTTTCTATTGTTTCTGTTACCTATTGCGGAGCGAGTGATCGAGTGAGATCAGAAAAAAAAACATTGGGATCATAATTAAGTATGATTATTATTATTTGTTCGCCACCTGGTGGCCGGTCCACCAGTCAGTTGCCAATATATACAAGTTGTCTATATACTGTGAATATTTGACAGCTACATCAGTATGTTTACGGCAGAGAACAGAGAAACAACTTCGATCTATGGTTTGTTCGTACCGTCTGCTCCAGCTCAAAAAAGTCGGAAATCGTGGCCCTCTTCGTGTTGGCCGGATACAATCACGGAAACATCTACAATATTTTGGCATTTCTAGAGAAAGTAGAGGATTTAACAGAAGCTCAAACGGAAGATGGAAGGGAAGGAAGGCACACTTCTTTCTGTGCGTTGGGTCGGGAGGTTAGTTCGACCGGTCAAACGGTCAAAAAAAGAAACAACGGCTGAAGATTCTTGTTAAACAGATCTTCCCGGCGAATCGAACCGTGCGGCACGATGTCCGTTCGAAAACGGACATCGTGCGGCACTTTGTGGACGCCGGATACACTCGTTCCGGCATCTACAACTTCTTGGCACTATTAGAAAACAATCGGAGCATCAAAAGAAATCCCAGTGCCGGACGGCCGACGACCCTGAGCGACAAGAAGCTCCAAAGGATGCTGAAGAGGAAGACCGAGGGAAAATTGGCTACATTGCCGCGTGCGCTTGGCCGAGAGGTCAGTTCATCCGGCCAAACAGTGAAAAAGTACCTAGCAAACATGAACATACGTGTCAGGAAATGCAAGTCACGTCCACTGGTTTTGAAGCAGACAATAACGCAGCGGCAGTGGCTGAATAAGATGGTCAACTCGATTTTTCCGGCGAATCGCGACGTGGCGGTGGTGATGAACGACGAGACCTATCTTACCCTGGATGGCAACGACTGGCAGAGCACTTCGTATTTTACTTTCCACACGAAGGAAGTGAGCTCCGAGGTGAAGTTCATTTCCGGACTCCGGACTGGCCGAAGAACGGGGAAATTTATAGTACGAAATGCCTACCGGAAGTTGCGTCGTTTATCAAGAAATACCATAAGGGCGAATATGCGGTGCTCTGGCCGGATCTGGCGTCGGCACACTACTCGGAGCGATCGTTGGAGGAGATAGAGCGGCTGAATATCGATGTGTTACCCAAGTCGGCGAACCCGCCCAGCGTCCTCCAGCTGCGTCCCATCGAGAATTTCGGGACCAACCTGAAGCGTAAGATATACTCCAACAATTTTGTCGTGAAAAATGAGGAGCAATTGATAAATAAAACGAAGAAAGAACTCAAAAACATGCCTACACGTATGTTTTCGCCCACCATGGCGAATGTTCCGGTTAACTGCCGAAAGGCCGCTCGTAAAGGCGTAGAATTTGTTGGCAAGTAAGCCTAAATAATAACTTTCCATGGAAAATTTATCGAAAGCAATTATCTGTCTTAGATTTTTTTTATAACCATCCGAAAAGAAGGCCATTTTTTTAATGCAAATGCTACGAGGTATATACCACACTCGATTCTCTTAAGGCATCTTGACTCACCGATGCGCAGCATAGACCTAATTAATCGATTAAACCTGTTCTGTTTCAGCAATAAAAATAACGTGTCCTCAACAATTACGCTACTTTTATCGCTCTTTTCAATATTCTTATCAACGAAAAAAAATCCTACGGGTAGACCCCATCCCTATCCTTCCCCCCCTAGACAAATTCTGTAGCTTCGCCAATGACGACTGATATTAATGGAGATGGACAGATAATAATTTAAACAAAAAGAATATCAATTTCATCATGAAAAATATGCTCATAGCCACCTAGTTTCCGAATGAAGGGGCGATGGGTTAAAGGGGGGTACATGTTTCCCAAATTAAAAACTACCATTCCCATTGGTTATAGTGAGAGTTTCAGCTGAAGAAATTAAAGCATCGTTGATATATAGCGTCTTAAAAATAAAAAGTCCGTCCTGCACCTTTATGGGTTAAAATCATATTGAACTAAACTTTAAAGTTGCTTGGCGCTTTCCTCAAGTTCATCGCAGGAATTTAAGACAATTGTTAAAAAAAATGGCCCACTTCTAGCCTTGAGTTATATAACTCCCATTTTGTTTTTCTGGGATCTCTATAAGTTGTTGATCATCCTCCCCAAGCACCACACGATGGTCAAAATTGGTTGCCGCAACTGGAATGTGACTCAATGGGGTCACAAAGTTGTCATAACAACTGGCTTGCAACAAGTGTGCTGCTAGGGTCATAACCAAATAATATTTGCATGTGATCAGACAATAATATTTGGTGAGATACATGCTAATTTTTAATTTTGACAGAGATTCTCGAATTACACAATGTTAGATCAAGGAGTTCTTCCTTAATTACATTTATAAAAGTAGGAGCAACTCCTCTGTTACAGCAGTCTATTTGATTTAAAAACATAATATAATAGATACTCACCTCTGTTGTCGATGTTCGTGCTCATATGATGTGGTGAGCATTTGCATCACAGCCAAATATAAACGTTTTATTATGTTTTTTGCAGCAAGAAACAAACGATGCAACTTCTGGTGGAGGTACATCTTCAAGGTCCCCTGGAAAGTATACTGAAGCCCCATAGATTTCTGTTTTCCCGTGAGTTGTTGGCACCTCCACCATGACAGCAACGGTATCTTTTTTTATATACTCTGTAATTGGGACTATTTTTATTTCTCCATTTACTAAGATTGAGTTTAACGTATTGTTTCTGCATGAATTAGTTTGTGTACGTTTTTCTCCGACAGCTTAATGAGCTGCCCAATAGTCACCACAACAGTCGAATACAGAAAGGGAGCCCTGATAATATCGCACAACGTTCTAGATCTGGCGACAACCATCTGTTGAGATTGCCAAATTCCTTGTTCCTTTCTTTCTTAATAATAAAGGTCACCCTTTTAAATATTGGGTAAACTGCGCGTAAACAGTCCAAGTTCTACTAAATATAGTATAAAGTCAATCATGTTATCAACAAACAATGAAAAACTCGGCTCTGTAAAGATAACGCAACTGAACCTTCCAAGTTAACGAACTAGATTAAAAAAATATACATACACTTAGAGTCAAGTGGACATGCACCTACCACCATGATACTACCGTTCAAATCGAAAGAGCAGATCCGGTCCTGGTAGAAGTAAAACCAAAAGCGAGTTTGCGTAACACAGAAGCGAAGAAAAGTGAAATACCCTCGTGTCATGTCAACTCTCGATAATTGATAAACACGCGGTATCAGATGCTCATTTACACTGCTGTCTCGTCCATTAATTGGCATCAATTGACAGCAGCTAGAGCTACCGGTTCCAGCCAAAAATACACAGTAATTCACCATTGTACTCATTAACGTTACCACCTGTCAGCCAGGAGAATCATTAATCTGCCATCGAGTGCCAGCAATAAGTCAAAGGTCACCGAGGCGAGGGCCTTCAATGGCAGTATGGTGAACAGGTCTAATTGGTCTCACTCCCATCCCATTTTGGAGGATCCACCTGAGTCATCATCCCTGCCGTACGCTACTTCCATACTCAATTGAGTGTTATTAAGAGCCAGTGCGGTCAGAGTTACTTCTTCTTCTTTTTTCTAGCCGAAATTGGAGGAAGTTCTTCGCCGCCATCTTCGTCGGGTGAAACAGCAGACATAAGCACGTGCTGAGCATTATACCTGATATGAAGAGGTGTTCTTCGACTGGATAATGACGGATTGGCATGCAAAAAACTTAATGTGTTGAGATATCATTTGCAGTTTTGGATGCAGAGATAATTTAAGCCGATTAGCCTTTGCAGGATAGTGGTACTTATTATTTTTGTTTTGGACAATTCCTGGAGAACTTAGTTTTTTCCCAGTCTTTGTTCAACCAATACTGCTTGTCCATCTTCGCCTAATTGCAAAAATCGTGCAAATGCATCCAGCGGAAAAAACTCAATCATTTTAGAACAGCACATTGCAACGGAAGTGCATCCAATTTAAGTCGCAAGCTGCTCGATCGATCGCGAACATGCTTTCAATCGTTACGGTTCACCACGCGGAAATCCTGTTGGAATTCGCCCAAAACACAACAAAGGTGCGTCCTGGCGACAACGAGCCCGGCAACCTGTTGTGGCAAAAAATGATTGATCCCCTTCGCTGTCAAATGTTTTATCAAACAAAGTGTGGTCAATCATCAGAAACGGTTCGGTTGTACGCATTTTTCCCCCGAAGATAATAGTTGTTTGCACCTCTCCACATCCGAGCCGAAATGAACACGTTCCGCACCGAGCGTATAACAAATTAGACAGATGCTTTCCAACTAACGATAACGACGACAACAAACACAAAGGAATGGAACGCGAATTGCGAAGGGATGACCGCGAATAAAAAAATCTCTATAAAAAATCAAACACACCTTGAATCTCGAGAGCGAGCGGACCAAAGGCAAAGGCGACGACACGCGTGCTCCATCTTCGAATACCTCTCGAACCAGAATGCAGCAGCTTGCACCCACTGGCATATAACTGTGCATAGCAGGTTGGTGTTCGGCGATCGAATGCGCGCGTTTGGAATCGCATCCGGACTCTGCGCGACGATCCGGCTTCCTCTGGCCAAATTTGTTCTACTACACACTACACACGGCAGATAGCTCTGACACAAGTCGCTTGCACTGCAGCACGAAATTGGTATATAATTATTGCAATAAAGAGCTTCCGTAAACATCGGTTCCGACAGGACAAACATCGAATTAATCAGCCATTAGATAGAGGTACGCGTCCTCGGCTCGGGATCGGAGTAAGACTGATAAAGGAAGAAGGACTCTTGCACTGTGCGACCGGGGGATAAGTGCGTTGGAATATGTTTCAACTGCCCCAAAGGATAAGCGCTTGTGTCATCTCATGAATTATGAAATTTGTCGAAAAATCATCCTGAGCAGATATTGATGGATGAGGAGTGGACAAATTTTACATGACCATTTTATATGCAAATGGGGCTTTCAAAGTCAGCCGTCGATTTTATCTTGATTTGCTTTGGGTGATGCAACATTTTGCTGTTTGAGTTTACGTTGAATATTACTTTATCGGTAATCCAAGCTTTGTGCTTGTTCTGAAAATGATTAACAAATAACATTTACTTGGTTACTGAATCGTTTTTCATCATTGCACGCGGGGGAATAAATCAAATTTTGGTTCAAACTATTGGAAGTGTTCATCTGATCGCGATTGGCTACAGTCTAAAATATTCTGATGATCTCGACGCTTAGTAAAGTAGCCAGTTCGAAGACGATTCTGAAAACTAGTATGTTGTAGGATGGGCGATATGTACTAGCACCCCATTGTAGCACGGAAACTAAGTCCAACAGCAGTGGAGCTTCTCCTCACACATAGACTTGATCAAGCTTTAACAACCACTGATTATCCTAATCGAGCCATTGTATGAAGGGCCGAAAACGGGTTGGGTTGGACTCGAATCTGCAACATTACCTATACGTTTCCACTGGGATAAAAAGCAGAATCTCCCTACCAACAACAAGATTGAACAATTGGTCAAGGGAGCGTGGATGCCCTAACAGCAATATGAGGATGCCCCAATTGTTGAAGAGAAGGGCCCGTCCTCTATTCACATACTGTCGGCAGTACCGGGGAGTTGGCATTCTACTACTCCCCATCCCAGAGTGCTTCCAATCGGGTGCCCTGATGATCCCTCCCATTCCCATGAAATACAGTGACCGGCATATTTAAAAATTCAACACGTCATGCGTTAAATAGTCTCCAACTTTTTTTTCTTCGCGGCAAATCCTTTCCTGTTATTGGTGATTCTTTCTTCAACTATTATTTCTTTAAATTGAGCTGCTTTTTTCGGCACTTCAACTCAAATTCAGTGAATTACTAACAGATCACGATTAAAATCAACGAATTGGTGGTAGGACAAAAATAAAAATCCACCGTTAGTAAATATTTTGGCATCGCTGTATCCTATGTACCCCTCATTTTTAAATGCGTTGACATTTCTATGTTTACATGTAATATAAATCTCTCAAAACCTGCCCATGTTGTTTTCAAGTAAAAATTAAAAAACATGGGA
>JASCZW010012519.1:0-28239 GCA_034211315.2 Aedes japonicus
CCGGCAAAATTGTTTTCAAATTTTACTTTCGTGCATACATCTATAGAACTCTTCCGTATGCAACATTTCTAAACACTGAAGAACGTCCGCTTCTGTAAGATAAAAAACCGCAGCTGTCTGGAACTAACTCAGTCTGTAGGAATGTTCAACATTTAGGAGCACGACGTGCTTCTTATTGAAGAAATCATGTTGCCAGCTTTTTTATATTTTGGATTAATCTTCCGTCCACCTCGTTGCAGTTGCAAAATCAATACAAAAATGAAATGTTACGCAATTAATTGAAGAATAAGTTTATAGGTATTTAAGTTTAAAAAATAATACAGTTTGGATCCTGGTTTTGGATAAAATCGACGATAATGATCGGGATGCTCGACCAATTCCATACAAAATAGCTAGAAAGTTATTATCGATTTCAGTTTTAGATATTACGACGTTTAACCTCACTTTAGCTTTACTTGGATTTCTCAATTTGAAATGCTTTCCTATTACAACTTGTTTTCATTCTGTGGATGATGCTCACGTTACCGTTGGTGTGGGTTTTCTATGCTAAATTGTCTCTAACATCGTGAGCGTTGATCTCATCAGGAGCACAATGTTTCCTTTTCCATAAATTTCTTGAAGCAATGCATTAAAAGCTCCTTAATGTTTCTGTTATATTACAAATGTTTTCATCGGGTCGAAAATGTGATACACATTTCCCTTAACATAAATATTTTTAAGTTGCCTTGCTATTCGAGCTGCTCAATTTGCTGTTTTTCTCGCGTGGGATTTTACAGAATGAAAAGCAAAAGAAAAGTACAAAATAGAGGCTTACCACTAACAATAAAATCTGGTAGCGTTCACGTTCCGCCGGTTTGGAGAGCGGATTGGCTTCTGCCGTCTTGAAAGTCGATGTCACTGCTGGGATGCTTGGTTCTCCAAAAGCCATCATGCCGATGCCTAACGAGATGTGGCTTCTCAGAGAAGTTACACTAATCCATTTATTTTCACACTCAGTATTCCATATCTGATACCAGTAAAGAAACACTTTGCTAGGATACTGTTTATTGAAAAAAGCTGTTGGCACACATTGCTTAAGTTCTACAATTCGTATATGAATATGGATATATATGAATATGGATATATGAATGGAAAAATAAAGCTTTCCAGGGATTAAAATTCTGCACCTTGAAAGCACTGTCCGTTTATCAGGAACTGTTCTGAATCTAGAAAAAATAGATATTTTAGAAGCAAGCCTTTATCGCAGTTGTAGCAGCTGGATATAAGATCTACATGCATCAAGCATTGGAACCATATATATATATATATATATATATATATATATATATATATATATATATATATATATATATATATAAACACCGAGGCCACATTAGTCGCATTGGTCGGAGTCAGTCGAGTATTATTTAGTACACGACACTAAACAAGTCTGAACAATGTAGACGAAATACGCGTATCTGTCAAGGCAAACAATATAGGTAGTTGGGATTAAATGAAAATTACTAATCGTTCTTCTAATTTTCTAGTTACAGGCACAGAGAACAGACATGCACGCTCGATATTTTTTCACAATTTACTGTGTAAATTTTTAAAACGCAAACCGTTGAAACATCGGCGCTGCCTACCCTAGGTTTCACCATTGTTTAACTAAAGTTGACAGACCATCAAATCTAGAGGCAAGGGAGTGGTGCCATCAATATACGATTCACCAACACCAACTGTTACAGGTATTTCACCAAAAGCTCACACTCACCTGGATTTGCCACAGTCTGTTCAACTTTATCACCCATCGCAGTGTTCTCAAAAGATGGCGCTAGTGTTCTTAGTAACAATGATTTGTAGTTGAAAATTACAAATGTGTTATGTCTGTTTGTCTGTGGATAAATGTTGAAAAATAAGTCAAGTAGTGGGTTATAATGTATATTATAAATATAACAATGTCATAAAAAAACTCAGGCTGTTAGCATTTTGATGGTAATTGCTGATGCTGTTGATCGAAAATTATGCAGGAAAAATGCAAAGCCACGAATTTGAAAATGAGTTTTGACGTAGGACTACATCTTTGTTTTCTAAACTGGGGTACAATTTGAAAAAAAAATTTGCGTCCGTCACGAAATGCGGTCATGTTTCGAGCGTTAATATCTCAGTCAATTCTCCAAACATTTTCTAAATGTTTGCCCCAATCGATCTGAAATATTTCTACGTGATTGTATCCTATAATGAAAACTATTGATTTTTAACATTAAACTATTTAAAATATCCCAAATAGAAAGTGATGTCTTATAATGCCGATTATTCTCAGAGTAAATGTACTGAACGCACAGTATACTCCATCACAGACTTCAAATTTAGAGTAACGTGCATCTATGCATCAGTGAAAGATATTTAGAAGAGACACAGCATTTTGCTTAAGTCTTTACGGCGATCTCGAAGATGTTGAATCAGCGCTCGGCTACGCACTGTCAAGTCGTCTCGGTACACTGTACTGCCTAGCAACATACCTGGACGTGACAAATTTGCAGTCGGATTGCAGTTCCCACTCGGTCGCATTCACCGTCTACTCCAGAATGGCACTACACCGAGCGCGTTGGTGGCCCCGTCTACCTCGCTGTGATGAAAGAATACCCGTTGGCTGAATTCCGTAGCCGCTGGCCGGATAGGCGATGGTTTAGTTAGCTGTTGCTTCAAAAAGTGGCTCGTAATAAAGTCGGCTGACCCAGCCAGTGAAGAATGATTTGTTAGCCAGTTTTTTAACGTAGGACTACGTTTTTCTTTTCTATACCGGGTGCCGTTTCAAAATTTTGAAAAATGAGAGCGTTACGCAAAAAGTGAAAGGTTTTTGAACGCTTATAACTCTCGTTCGACTAAACAGAATGACTTCATTCATACACCATTTGATCAAAAAAACTCACCAATTTTTCGCATTGAAATTTGAAAGAAGTCCCATTATAAGTAGTTCAATTTTTCATTTGAAAATGACCTACTTTTGCTCCCATACAAATTTGCATATCAACTTGTTGAAAAATGTGTTTTCCCTAGCAAGGTCGTAGGAAACGAGTAATAAATGTCTTCTTCTTCTACAAAATAACTTTTCCCCGTTCCCACAAACATTTCTGAACGCACAAAGCTATTGGTCGAAAATGACATCATATTTGCGCTACAGCTCTGATTGGTTCATTCTGCCACAGTAACCGTGCCAGCAATTATGGAACACGTGGGAACGACCAACCAATCAGTTCACGCTGTGCATCCGTATGCGACAGACGTGTTTGCGGAGCGCGTCTGTGGAAAACGCCGCTAGGGAAAACAAAGAAGACCAGAATCATCCCACGTCACTAGCAGCTGGCCATCCGCAAAGACGAGGAGCTGAACGAAGAAAGAAAGCCCAAAAGGAATCGCAAACTATTACTCCCCATCAGCAAATCCGTCCTTTTCAGGGCGACCAGCTTACTAATTAAAGAGTTTGGTTGAAGTTTTCTCTTGTGCTGTTTGTAATTCAATTCCCGCATCACAGCTGAACATAGCATTCATTAAACGCCGTGTCCCATAGTATATCACAAAGGATTAACGAACAAAATTGACGAATCAGGTTGAAAAAAGAAGAAGACACCGAGTGGTGATAAATCTGACAGCTCCCATGTTAAAGTATAGGACGAACAATTTAAAAAATTCTCAAAATTCAAATAAAATTCTAATTGAAAGCGGTTTGTTGTATGATGGAAGAAAAATCCAGAACTGTACAATAGAGGATTGTACAGTTCTGGATGTTTCTTCTATCATACAATAAACCGCTTTTAATTAGAATTTCATTTGAATTATTTAGAAGCATTTTAAAATGTTTGTCCTATACTTTAACATGGGGCTGTCAATTCACCACTCGGTGTCATCTTCTTTTTCAACCAGAATTTTTCAGTTCTAGAAGAGATAATTTGAGCCGGAACTGCGACACGTCAGAAACCGACCATGTGGTTGAGTTCGTCATAGTTCCTAGTTGTGCATACCGAATTAGTTGCTGTCAGTGGCAAGCAGATTAGTCATGTTTCTGTTAAGAAAATCATCCGTCTAGCGTACTAATTAAAACTAATTATTGTCTCACAATGACTAAAGTTCGTCCCCTTTGATGCAATTTGTATCACACTGCCTTCGTTGGTACCGCCTTCTTTTGAGCAATAGCATCTGACGCTACATACCAGCTCTTTGCAGAATTTTGATTCAGTCTTACAACAGTCGTGGAGCTGAGCAGTTAGCGGCAGCAAGCACCCTGGAGGGTGCATTGGCGAGCAGTCGTGCAGTTGGCTGTTGGTGCCGATGCTCCTGTCAACTTCGCTGCGAGAACATAGTTGCTGAAGCCTGCGAATTGGCGGGAAAAGCCGCCCGTAACGAGACCAAATTCCCGAAAAACCCAAGTGGAATCGCAAACTATTTCTCCCCCGTCAACTAAACCCGTCCTTTTCAGGACGACCAAATCAGTTTAACTAAAGAGTTTGTTTGGATGAATTTTTCTCTTGTGCTGTTTGTAATTCAATTACCACGTCACGGCTGAACATGGCATTCATTAAACGCCGTGTGTTGGAGTGTATCACAAAGAACGTTGAACAACTAACGAACGAAATTCTAGAAGGGATAGTTCGAGTCGAACTGCGACACGTCAGAGACCGACCATGTTGGGTTCGTCGTAGTTCCTAGTTGTGTAAGCGGATTAGTTGTTGGCAGTGGCAAGGTAATTAAGAATATTTCTGTTAAGACTAATTAAAACTAATTATTGTGGCGCAATAACAGAAGTTCGGCCCCTTTGATGCAATTTGTATCACATTGACTTCGTTGGTACCGCCTTCTTTCGTGCTAATAGCATCCGACGCCATTACCAGAAAATTTAATTCAGTCTTACGGTAGTCGTAGTTCTGTGCTACCTTAGGCATCTGCTGTTGCAACGCCGGTTGGCGGGCGAGTAGCGCGCTGGTGAGTAATTCTGGAATCACATCCAGAGAGGTTGGTGCTGGCTATACTGGGCCGATTGCCCTGCCATAATCACTGCCGTCAGTGCTGCTGCTCGAAAGAAGGCTGCCAAGCCGCACAGGGTTCCCGATGGGAAAACGCTCCGCCCGTGCCAGCAACCTTGCGGGACAGAATCAGCTCACGTCACGCATGCTGAGTGCCACCGCGCCGACGAAGCTGATCCCGGAAAACCCAAGTTCAATCGCGAACAATGCTCTCCTTCCGTCGGCCATGTCCGTCCGGTCAGCACTGGCACGACCAAATCAGCTTTGCTGCCAAAGGGTTTGTTTGGTTGAATATTCCTATTGGGCTGTTTGAAATTTCAATCACATGATAGGAATCAGACAATACGGTAAGTAAATGTCGCAGCATATGGCTGCGAAGTATGTGGTTCCATAGTTATCTTCTACGCGCAAAGATTGCCGGCCCTCCTCAACCATCGTTACAAAATACAACCAGGGGCCGTATCATCGTTAATACGCTCAATCGGTCCTTTTTACGGGCCACCACGTGCTTTATCTGAAGAGTTAACTATGGAATTTTCTTACATATTGTTGCTTCCCGCAATGCTGGTATCTTGATATCTCATATGTCGTACATATTATTTACGCAGTTGAAAGCAGAGATGTATGAATGTAAATACCAAGACAGGCTATATCAATAAAGGTGTATGAATTAGACGTTCCCGGATGGAAACCATTTCTGGCGCTCTTTCAAACGTTAGCGTTGATCTAGATTGTACTTGCTGACCTTCGTAGTCCTACGTCAACTTTGCGTTACAATGCTGGCATTGGGCTGTCAGCCATTCTGGTTTTTTCAGTTCGTTTACTTGTACACGCTCAATCGATTTAGGTTGCAGAGCCAGGATTTTCATATTTATATATGTGCATCAATTATCTTAAACCTAACGTGTCCATCACCATTATTTTTTTTTAAATTCTAAAATTGGTCTCAAAAACTTAACACGACTACAATTTTGGCTTCTTTTTGACTTGGAACATATTTGAGAAAGAAAACACAAACTTCTAGACACAGATAAGCTTTAATGTAAACATACAAGGTTAAACTAACTACAATCTAAAGCTAATGTGTAGTCAAAAACACATTTAGTCACGCAGAGCATAAATAGCAACTAGCCAGTTTTGTTTTAATTGAATTTTGCTCTGTACACTGCAAACATTTCTAGTCTCGACTTTCGTGAATAAAAGTTGTTTTTTTTCAGTGTCGGTGTGACTGTAGGAAGTGAGGTTCCTTGTCCAAATGTGACTCTAATATTTTCAGACCAAGTTTAAACCTAACTAAAATTGCTACTTTGCGGTTCCTAAATACAACGTTCAGAAATAAATGTGCATTACGCATATATCAACCATCGCCGGATAAGGTCGTAGGCTCTGAAAAGGGCCGTATTTATTTTGCCAACGTTGAAAAAGATGTGAATTCAGCGTCCAGAACCATACAACGTGTACGCCACTGAATGAAAACTAATGGTTCCATTTCCACGCCTTAGTGTCTGGCTTGCCAACAAGTGTGACCCGTCCCATTTTGTAAAGATTTGTTTATGGGTCGCCCTTTGTGTTACCGTCTTCCTTCTTGCCAATAGTGCCTGACGCCATTAAATAAAGAAGGCTCGGCAATGGTTTAGCGGTCATCAGTGTCTCTGTATCTGCTTGGTTTGGTACATTGTTGCTGCCTAGCGTCGTGTCTGTGTCGGGACAAAAGGAAGAAAAAGGAAAGGCTAAAGTCCATGTCTGGAGGCCACGCCGGATTGCAGTTTCTCAGTCGAGTCGCGTTCACTGTCTTGTCTCAACAAGGTCTGTCGCTGAAGTCACTGCGAGTTCGACAAAGAAAAAGCCGCCCGTGTAGACTTAAAGGCGACCAGAATCATTGCTGCGCGGGCCTACTGACTGTTGACGCCTCTCGAACGTCTGGGCTGTCCTGCTACCTAAAGAGACCGAGTAAAGCCTAGGTCGTAATCGTGAACCATGATCCCACTGAGATTGTTAGGTTGTGGCACGGACAAATCCGCCACGCCTCAACAGGCAAAGAGATGACGGCATGGAAAGCCACTCAGCCCATCATTCACAGCGAAACGAGCATTAATGTGCACTCTTGGCGACCTTCATGGTGATGAGTGAAGATATTTCCTTCTACCATCAAAGGAATTTTTCTGTTTCTCTTCATGCTACATTCCTCTCTGGACTTCAGTATCCAATGGCTTTGTATATTGACGGCATTATCATTACCTTCTTTGTAGATTGCAACTGCTGTTCTGCGATGGATTGATTCTAAACTAACTAGGAATTGGTTACTGAGACATTTTGCAAACCATTGACATGTCGCAACGAAGTTACGGCTGCTATATATGTGCTATTTGACGCCAATTCCCAGTAGAAGCGGTAAGATGGCTCAACTGACGAGACGTTTCTTCAAAGCAACAGAAGAACAGACCACTAAGAGAGCTAAGATGTTTGTCGGACCAAAAATTAAAGCGGATAAAGGTGGTTCGTCATCAACCTATTGATTGGGATGCTGGAGGAGGGTCTTCCGCTCGAGGTGGGATGTCGGGAGTACTGACAAGTGTTTATCTTTGGGAACTTGTGGAACTTTCCAATTGAAAGACCATTAGAGGTCGGTTATAGGCAGTGGTGTGTTGTTGAATATTTTATTTACGCTGAGCGCCGATGAGGTGTGCCAACATTAAAGATATTGTCGTTTTGATCAGGACACTCCAACATCACATTATCGCGCTCCAACGCAAGCACCGTTCTTAATTCAGAGCCACCAAAATCAAAAGCCGTAAAAAAAACCCTTTTTCAGGGCCACCACGGTTTTAAAGGAGTTAGTTCTAATGATTGCTTCTGATCTTCAGAACAACAGTAATATCACAGGAACTTAAAAAGAATTTCAAATTTTAAATACCTCGGAAGGCCGACTACCAGCTACCGCTCGCACCTGAAGAACTCAATTGATGCGTACGATATATATATCACATGGTTTATGTTGTAGAAGTGGAATTGATTCGAAATATTGCATTCGTGCAATTAAAATGGCTTCCCCCATTTTAGATCGGCAGTAGTCCTTACGTCATCATATTGATCGAGCCAGTAGGAAAACACTGCTGTACGCCCTGTCGTTTTTATACCTTTTGGGTCTCTATAACTTTACGGCAATAGCTAGTAATTATCTTGGTACATTCAAAGTGTGCGTCAATCTATGCTCTAGAGTTCTATTTCAAAAAGTTTTCAAATTCAAATCTAAATAAAAAAAATTAGGGCATAAAAACTATTTTTTTATGACCCACGCTAACGAAAGTCAGAAAAACGGTTATAAAACGATACGTAGAAGAAGATGCAAGCAGGTTTAGCTGCAAAGTTTCTTTAAATTATAAGCGATCAACAATTTTGTTTCAAAAAAAATCCATGAAATCATAAGAATAAAAAGTTGAAGTTTTCATTGTAAGCATAAAAGGACCACCCTAGACACCGCCCAAACCAACAACATCTCATTTTCAAAATTAAATTCTCCGATGACATCATTTGTTTGAAGTTAATAGTTTTCAAGTTATTTTCGCGAAAATTGGGCATTCGTACCATAGTGGGCTGCCGAGAAAACATCGCCCAATGATCTGTCGCTCATCACTTTTTAATCGTCCGAGTATCCATGTTCTGTTTTACAAGTTATACACTACTTATTGATGTTTTCTTAATAAGAACATTTTCGGTTACTAAAGGACAGGCATTGCGTTAACAAAGCTCAAATTCCAATAATCGATCAACTGTTGCAAATCCGGGTTATGATCCTCCTCTGTGAGATATGGAAGTGCGTCGTGAAGAACGAGTTGTAATATTATTTGTACGCTTACCTTCAATTTTTCCGGATCGTCTAGTGGAAATCAACAAGAATTTGATTTTAGCAATATGACGTACGTTAGGCGATATTTCTGACTTGCAAATTAATGATGTAGTAATTTTAAACGAAAAGTCTAGTCAGCTGAGCTTTGTCGGTGCATGGCGCATAATTTAACCATAAACATATAAGAATTGGAATTGAATAGTTAAAATAAATTAATGACAATAGTGCACACAGTAAACGTGACCGCAAATATAGTTTTTTATGCGTACATTGGGAGAGTTAATTTAACTACTCAAAATATACAGGTAAATTATAAAGTCGAGTCGAGCATTTCGACGTCATCATCATCACCAAGAGTCTGTACAAACCCTAATGGACGGAGTTAAGCGCAAAGTTCGTAAATTTTATGCAAATACCGAATAACTATGTTTTGCCTTCACGAATTGTTGAAACAGATCCCATGAATCTGAAATAAACAACTACGACGAAAATATAATGCGAAATCTATGTTTTATTCATGTTTTGAGGTGTCCGGATTATTGTGGATACAGACCTTAGTACCCTCCATGGTTAGTTTCTTCTTGAACGCCGGGAAGTTTTTACTTAACTTCTGCATCTTGAATTCCTGGGAAGAACTCTAGAAGTCCTCTTCTTTAAACTTCTTCCTGAAGCTATGATGAGCCTCTTCGGATTTTCGAGGAAGTTATCTCTTGAACTTCTGGGAAGTATGATCTTGAATTTCGAACTTTGATAGGTCTTTATTTATTTTATTTATTTAATATTCCTGTTTGACCGTCTAACGAGTGTTCCGTATACTTCTGAGAAGTTTCTGCCTGACCTTCGCATAAGTTTTATTTTTTCAAGGAAGTCTATTTCTGAAGCTCTGGAAAGCCTACTTATGAACTTTCTAGGATATTTCCTAAGTTCTGGGTATCATTTTTCTATACTTCTAGGAAACTAGGGCTAATTTCATAAACCACTTAACTCGAAGGTAAATTTCCTGAGGAGGAACAAATTCCTCAGAAATTCAGGTACAAACTACTACTAACCAGTTCAGAAACCAACTTCAAAAAAATGTAATGGAATTTTCCTAGAAATTCTAGAGAGCACTTTCCCAAAGGTTCGGTAAAAATGTTTCCTCGGAGATCAAGATAGGCCTTATCAGAAGTTTAGAGTATGCACAAGAAAAAAAACTTCTCCAAATTACTTGAAGAAACGTACCAAAGAGAGCACTACCTATAAGTTCAAGACGGAAGGTCTCTAAAAAAATAGAAATTCAGGAGAGGACTTCCCAGAAGTGCCAGCAGAAACTGTTCAACCTTTTAGTTGGAACCACCCAGAATTGTTGGAGAACTTCCCTGGTTTCTCGGTTTTCTCGAAATGCAGGAATTCTCAGAAGTCCAGGTAGATACTTCTGAGAAAATCAGGAAAAAATATTCCAGAAATAAAGGAGGTACTTCCTACTTAAAACTTTCCTATAGTTCAGAAAAGGACTTCTCAATAGTTCAAGTAGAAACATCCAAAATATTGAAGAATGATTTCCAAGATATTCTGGAGAAAACTTACCCAAAGTTTTGGAGAATTTTTTTTCGCAGTTCAGGATGAGACTCAGTAAGGAAAAAAAACTTGCCGAAAGTTGCTGGAAGGTTAGGATGGGTTGTCAGATGTGAATTACCGAGAACATCAGGAGTGACTGCCAAGAAGTTCAGGCGGAAACTTCTCAGAATTTTAGCATTTTTTTTCATTGAAATTCAAGAGATACGAATCTGATACTGACGAACCAAATGAAGAGTCTTTACAAAAATCATTCATATGATCATAATGATATTCATTCCACATGACACCATATTAAAATAATCATCTTCCCTACCATTCACATCGTACTATGGGCTGGGTCACAAACTCTTGTAAGAATTACAATTCCTTAGTTTCACCTCACTTTGTCTAAGAGAGTCGATCCTCGATTCTGAAAATTGAAGACTTTTCAGATATCGTAGAAGCCGTCCTTGTAAAATTTGCTGGAATTGTTTGATGTCTTTGATTCCTTGCTTCTTCCCAGAAAGCCTCTCGATTGGTCGTAGCTCTGGGCAATTTGGCGGGTTTGAGGTTTTTGGTACAATGTTCATTTGATTTGCTTGGACCCTGGCCAAGGATGAAGGGTTTGACGATGATTCGTCAAGTGTCGATATAATCAATCTTCTGTTTAATACTAGTAATTATAGCTGAGATATTTCAATTATTTAAGTTATTTATTTTTTCGAAACTTGATTTATCATACCTTTTTAACATAGCTATAGAAACAGTTGCGCATGATTTAACTACAGCTGCCTATCACTATTGTTAGAGGGACCGCCAGGACTAAGTACGGGTCTATACTAACAACTCTAGCACTTAACAAGACCCCGAAACCAACGTTCATCTACGTATGATTAGTTATATTGTAGTTATGTATTATTACTAACTTTTCTTTTCTGCTTTATTTTTACTCTTGGTGGTAGGCAGAAAGTGTCTTTAGAATTCTTTTTCATCAACTCACATTAATAATTACTTTGTTATTGTCTCTTTTCTAATTTCTTTTTTCTTCTCTTCTGTCTCTTGTTTTTGTTGCCAAAAACGCATGATTATTGTCTGAACTGCTTCAGTAAGGAATTGGGTGACGTTCCGCTAGGTTGGTCGAGGCGGAAATCAAGTAGGAGAAGTGATGACATTCATCATGTCATTGTTGTTTGGATCCTAGTTCTAAAATACTGGGCTCCTTATTTCACCTCATCTTGTTCAAAAAGGGCTTGAACAAAATAAATAGGCTTACACAGATCACTTGAAGATGTAATATGACGAAACATTTTTAATATTAGCATAGAACATTAGTCGATGTTTCATAAATTGACTGAGATGCTTTATTGAAAAATTTAATAACGCAAGGCTAACAAATGTATTTGAAATTGAACTTATCATCTCGTTGTTTCTTCCAAACATGCTTAATTCCGATGTTTCTTCATTTCACATCCGTTGAACAATACTGAATAGCCATTTCGTTTTGATAATATCACTTTTTAATGACTATATATCTGTTTCTTTTTGGTATACTGGAGTCAACAGGAAAGCTAGATTTGTATCATCGAATTTATCTCTGCAGACACATGAGAAGTGGCAAATGCTTTCCAAAATTGTAATCAACAGTAAGTAGATGAGATCGAAAAGCAAGTTGGATGACAGTAACTTGCGGTACCAGTGCAACAACAACCAATAGGAGAAGAAACAGATGAGAACTAATTCATAGTTTAACTTATCAATTGCTAAAATGTACTAATCACCAAACTATTATTCCGGTCTCGTTTCAGCAATCAAACGCCTCTCTCTCTCTTGCTTCACTTTCTGCCTCCTGATATTCCTTCACTCTAACTATCCCCTATTTTCAACAGCGTCTTACTATCCGGTATCTTAAGCAGGATTCACTTGACCCCTGTGATTATTATTCTGTGATACCAAATCTATACTTCTATTTTCATCACTGGAGACCTGGCCCCATGACCCCCTTCTGTGCTTGAAAATGAAATGAAAATGAAAATGAAATCTTTTTCGCTAGCTATGTGACGAACGAAACCCCATATGACGAGAGGCCAAGCAAATTAGGCAAATGTTCAACGATATACAACTTTTTACATAAAAAAACCTGCTCAAACCTTTTACCTTCCCATAATCCCTGAGCAGCCGGTTTACCACAAACCACGCAGAACTTAATTGACCCCATGGGTTAAAGATGCTGTGATGCTCATTCCCTTCCTCCCTGATGTATTATGGACGATGTGAAATTTCACATCGGTGACTTGGCCCTCGACCCCCTTGTACATCACAAAATGAAAATGAAATGAAATGTTCATTTGATTTGCTTGGTACCACTCCATTACAGTTTTAGAACAAAGGTTTTTCTTTGTGACTTTTGATGAAGGGTAGCAATCGCTTCTGCAGACACTCTTTCTGATAGATCTCCTTGTTGATTGTGCCTGTAGTGACGAAAGATTTACTCTTTCGCACATGCAAATTGCTTGCCACACAAGGTATGTTTTGGAAAATTTCGATGCCTTCTTCGTTCGGAAATGCTCAGATGTAGCATTTCTGGCCATAGCAGAATAAAAAGCCAGCCCTGGAAGCTGCTTGAAATCCTCCAGGACACAGTTTCATCGTCCATAACAACGCATGAAAACTTCGTCAAATATTCGCAGTACAAACGTCGAGCCCGTGATTTTGCTGCCAAGTTCTGTTTGTCGTTGCGATTTGGAACTGTTTTTACTTTATACGACTTAAGTCCCAAACGTTGTTTTGATTTTTGGACGAAACCAGGCGACATCCCTATTTTACGAGCCACCGTTCGAATGGAGAGATTTGGGTTTCCCGTTAATATCCTTTTCACCTTTCGGTCCATGACAGGTGGTCCAATGTTTTTGTCACTTCTCGGTTTCCTCGCCACCGTCAAAGGTTCCGAAAATGATTTGAGCACATCGTGAACAGTGGATTTAGGCAAATCCAATGTTTTTGCAAGGTCCCGTATTGACAAGTCAGGATTTGCCGTACGCCCATACAAAATTCGCTCCCGCACTTGTTTTTCTTTCTTCGCCATCTTGAATACTAAACATGAAATGTAAACATCAATCATAGTCTTTTTCATCATAGACTCTCAGCTATACTGTTGTGAAATTTTTCATTCCTACATGCAATATTTCAATGATTTGAAGGTGGAATTAATGTGGATACAGATTTTAGTGCCTTTTTTCTAAACTTCTGATAAGTCCTATCTTGAACTCCGAGGAAACAATTTTACCGAAACATTCTGAAAGTGCTCCCTAGAATTTCTAGGAAAATTCTATTATTTTTTTTTAAGTTTCTACCAGAACTGGTTAGTAGTAGTTTGTACCTGAATTTCTGAGGTATGTTTGCTTATACTACTAGGAATTACCCCTTTTGCTTCTGGAATATTTCTTTCTGTTCTTTTGAGAGGTTTCTTCCTTAAGTTCGAGAAAACTTCATAATACAATACTTAAATATTCTGTTCAGAACTTCGAGGAATCTCCCGAGGAAGTTCCAAATAATCTTTGGAAAGTTTTTTTTCCGGAATCTCTGGGAAATGTTTTGTTGGATTATTGAAAAATTAAAGGTAGTGCCCTCCCTGGTTAGTTTATTCCTGAACTCCAGGAAAGTTTTTTACTTAACTTCTGCATCTTGAATTCCTGGGAAGAACTCTAGAACCTCTCCTCTGAAAAGTTCCAAACTTAAAAGAAGTCCTCTTCTTTAAACTTCTTCCTAAAGCTCTGAGGAGTTCTCTTCTGATTTTCGAGGAATTTATCTCTTGAACTTCTGGGAAGTATGGTCTTAAATTTCGAACTTTGAATGGTCTTGATTTTATTTGTATTATTCCTGCTTGAACGTCTAACAAGTGTTCCGTATACTTCTGAGACGTTTTAGCTTGACCTTCGGATCAGTTTTATTTTTTCAAAGAAGTCTCTCCCTGAAGCTCTGGGAAGTCTTCTTCTGAACTTCCTGGATGTGCCCTATGTTCTGGGTATCATTTTTCTATAATTCTAGTAATTTAGAGCTAATTTCATAAACCACTTAACTCATAGGCGTAGCCAGGATTTCAAATATGGTGGGCAAGATATTTTTGTAGAGAGAGAGAGAGAAAAAATGAGAGAGAGAGAATTACACCGTCTTCAACCAGCGGTTACACACACTGAATACATAACATTATATAACGGACAACACAACGCTCGGTGGATCAGAATAGTAGGGACATTTTCAAGTTCCACCGGCTAGAGCAGGAATCGAGCCTTCTTTTTGTGATAATCCGCCTGAACAACGGGTGGATTATCTTCTCTACGCTTACTCAAAGAACTTTACAATACCCGTCAGATCTTGGCAACAAAATTCAACAATTCTTGGCTTTTTTTGGAATTAAAAATAAAAACAAAAGGATTTTAAAAACCTCAGGTTTTCCACATATTTCAAAATCGAACAGGTACTGTCATGTGTCCAACATATTCACTTAACAGTCGTGGTGTCTTTTTGTATAGGATAACCTCCGAGTTTGTTCACAGCTTGTACTGAAAATGTGCTTTTCCTCCACGACCCTCTCATCCACACTGAAAATTAAATTTCGTTTTAATTACGAAATCGAAGGTAGGACTAACAAATCTATTTGTTGTTTTCGTTGTTAATAGATCTGTATAAAAAGAAACTCTGCAATAAAAAGATCTTCTACATCGACTCAGTATGTTATTGAAGAAAAAACCAATAAATCAATGATTCCAGCCCACCCGACCAGTAATAAGGAGTGTATCGAATATTAGCTATCCACATACGCTTGCGTTGTACGCATGTATTTGTGATGGTTTTTATGCTCTGAACACTGCATGCTGTGCGTTTGACTGTCAGCTTTCTTTTGTTTACTGGTTTGTGCGGTTCCAATTCTGCGTTTTCAATATGTCGCGTATTGGAAAGGAAGTGAAAATTAAGGTTCTGGACACATGGCTAAGTGAGAAGGGTATTACTATGCGAAAATTGGCGAAGCGGTTTGGAATTCATCATGCGAGTGTTAAAACCATCATTAATAAGTTTGGGGACACTATTCTTTGGATGAGCTACCAGGAAAAGGCAGAAAACCTGGTTCTTCCAACCCGAAACTGGAGCAGAAAGTGGTATCTCTGATTATGATGAACAAATCAATATCAATACGTGATTTGGCCAAAAAAGCAGAAACGAGTGTCGGAATGATCCAGCGTTTCAAGAGGCGAAACCACCTGAAGACCTACAAGAAGCAGAAAATCTCGAAACAAAGTGCAGAACAGAAGAAGCGAGCAGCAACAAGGGCCCGGAAATTGTATTCGCGTCTGTTGCAGCGTCCGGATGCACGCGTTTTGATGGACGATGAGACCTATGTAAAGGAGGACTCAAAAACCCTTCCAGGTTCACAATACTTTACTGCCGTCGTTGGGGAGGATGTGAGCGATGCGGACAGGTCGATTCAAGTGGAGAAATTTGGTCGAAAGGTACTGGTATGGCAAGCAATATGTTCCTGTGGTTTGAAGTCAACCATTTTTTACACTACCGGAACTATAAATGCGGAAATCTATCGATCTGAGTGTTTCCACAAGAGATTGTTGCCTTTATATAAGAAGCGTAGTACACCTCCACTGTTTTGGCCGGATTTAGCGTCGGCTCACTATGCCAAAACCACTCTCAATTGGCTTGCGGAAAAGGGTATAGATTTCGTTGAGAAAAATATCAATCCACCAAATTGCCCTCAACTTCGACCCATCGAACGTTACTGGGCAATCGTGAAGAGGGTCTTCAAGAAGACTGGTAAGGCAGCTGGGAACATGCAGGAGTTCAAAAAAATTTGGGCTCAACAGTCCAAAAAATGCGATGCAACACTTGTCCGGAACTTGATGAAGAGCATTCGATCCAAAGTTCGAAAATTCGTGAAGGAATAACTTAAATTTCATCCGGTCTTCATTATGTTCAAGTTTAACCTCGTACAATAAAGGATCAATTTTTTGTATGGATAAAATATCGGTTTTCAACATAATTTGAAAGAAAGATTGTGGATAGCTTATTTTCGATACACTCCTTACTAAGATGTATGTGTACGATTGAAGAGAAGCAGCAATTGGTTGATCTTCATGAAATTCATTTCGTGCATTGCACAAAAAGGTGTAATGGTAGGATTTCACCAGAGACCAACATTAAGAATGTTTCATACAATTTACGAGACATTTGTTCGATGTACAAAATCCATGTTTACGTGTACCAGTGAAAGCTAATTTACGAAAATAAATTTTCAGTGTATATATAAAACAACTGCAACTTTTCGCTCTGATTAGCATGCTGTCTTGTCTCTGAAATTCGGATATGAGTCGTTTCGTCTCGCCCTAAAAATATCATATGTTAGTCTTTACTATTCAAAAAAAATTCTCATGGATGTCCACTTCTTGCATTTTTTGATACATCTTGTCACAAAATCGAGGCAAGTTCGCGCTTTTTCATTGAGGAAAAGGGGCAATCTATCAAACATTAACACTAAATAATAAAAAATTGAAGCAAACATTAAAATTCTGAAAACTGATTCAAAAGTTAGGGAGGGCAACGGCCCCCTTCTGCCCCCCTCTGGCTACGCCTATGTCTTAACTCAAAGGTAAATTTCCAAATCCTGAGTGCAAATGTACTGATATGATGCTTTTAGAAGTTCTAGTTCTATTATTATTTTCAATAGCACATCACTTTAACTGTTGTTATGAATCTCTGTGTGGAAACCGACAAGGCTTGAGAGCCAATGTTAGGATCACAAAAGTAATAGTATTCAAACGAGAAAATAAAATTTACTTTTTGTTATTCCGACCCAAAGCCACACCTAAAAAACAGCCACACAGTAAAATTGCCACACCTTCTACTTAGCATTAGTTTTTCTGGCTCCACGCCACAAAAGCCTGTGGAGATGTCCATATTAATTTTAATCAGTTCGATGAGCCATTCGAACTGATGGTGATTGTTTTGTTATTCTGTTGATAAAACGGCAAAATAAAATAAAAATTTAGTGTATAACTTACCTTGCTTAGCCAATTAACCCTAACCGATGAAAAATGCGTATACAAAAAACTCTTACTTACCGAAATGTCACAAATCAGTCACTAGTTTTCGAGCAGCCGATTGAGTCGACAAACTCGACAAAATTTCGTCGATCTCGACATCTGTGATAGAAAAATAGATCTGTCGATAAAAGTGACGATCGACTTGACTTCTATAATTGGCCCCATAGTCAGTTCTACCTTCCGATTTTGGATCGGCTTATAGTAATATTTCCGATAATATGGTTTAGTTGACAGCAAATTCTATTAAACGGAATTTCATCATGGTGATTTTAAAGACAGTTTTATTGTAATATTTTCCCAGGCCTATGACAAGGACCACTTTTTCACGTACACGGTAATTCTGAGGTAGTCATTTTTTGACTACATGATATGCATTTTGATGAACATCCTCCATACGTCAAAAAGTGCCTACTTTTTAATCCCAAAAAATGAATACTTTTACGTTCTTTTCTTATTCCAGTGCGATAGAAAAAAATGCATAAAAACAGAGCTGTCATCAAAGTGGAAATATTGATTTGTTTTAGTTGACTGGCTTTGCCGGAAAAAAGTGATAAAAAAAATAGGTTCTTGCAAGCCAAATCTTAATCCAGTATCATGGACAGGCTATGAGGTACTAATAAGATTTTGTTTTTTATTTCTTTATTTTCAGCCGTTGGCACTAATTCGATCATTTAAATTGATCTATATCTATTGAAACTATAACCTAAAAACCAGAATTGAAAACTTTCTTCTGCAAATCATCTAATTCAAGCAAGAAGAAACATGTTCCTACCTTATGATGTATTTTATTTGCATGTGTAAGGCTTTGAGATAAATCGATACGGAATGTTGTTGATTACAAAAAACTCCGATCCGAAGTTTTGATATATTGGCGCTAAGTTTCTTATTCATCTTAATTTCATAAAGTGACTAGTTCCTAAACACAATCACATTTAAAAAATGCATAGTTTCTAATCTCTTTCACATGCTGAAAAATGCCTAAATTTTATTCACTTTTTGACGTATAACCTTTTTAGGCATTTTTGCATAAAACCTTTTTAGGCATTTTATGCATAAATCCAGTCTTCAAGCACAGTGCCTACTTTGAAGTCATAATTGCTTACTTCAGATTTACCGTGTAGACAACATCTCAGCAAGCTCAGGTGTCAATTAAGTCAACATTGTAAGTTGTGTTTATTGCAGCTCGTTTATATTTTGTCTGCTGTTGCTCGTTTTCGTTGTGCACGTCATACAAAGCAGAAAGATCGCTTTCTGTGATGTTTTACATCAAAACAAAAAACCAAAACAAATTATTAGACTGCTATTTGACAGCTGACAGCGGGCCCAAATCAATTTGGGCCCAGGACATCCTGTCTATTGTCAATCACTGCTATTGATATAGGCTTGTCAATGGCCTGTTTTTTCCAGATGATTTTTTCCGTGTATATAAATTCTGAGTTTCGTTGATTATTACTTTTTGTTTTTGGAGACCAAAAATCACAAACAAAACAAATCAAACTGCGTTAAAATTGTTAACCACAACATAGAATTGCAAATATTACTTGAAAAGTCCACGCATGAATTACTAACGGTATTTAACATTAAACTTAGTCCTCAGAATACTTCAAAATGATAGGGGCTCGATCTTGAATCACCCTGCCTTCCTTAACTTTGCCCACAGTGAAGAAATTCCCTAGATAGCTGGCTAATTTTTATCACATAATCTATCTGCAATGTTTCCGAAATTTCCTGAATGCTAATTTGGCAATTTGCTAATTTAATCCAATATGGTACTTTTCTTGGCAATTTACCGCACAGTCTTCTCCGATGTCAATCGGTTTCAATTAATTCTAGGTTATGCAAAAATGCTACCTTTCGGCTCAAATTGGCGCCAATCAACAAGCCACCTTCTATGAACTTCTTGAAATGATAAAATCCAAGAGACAAACCTTTTTTTAATCGCACCGCTTTCCTGAATTCACAATTTTTCGCTCTGTACATATCTCGTTCGGAAGGGGCGGGGGAGGAATAAGGCAGAGGGAAAAACAGTCCACGGGCTTCTCTGAAGGTAACACAAAGTTTATACCATTATTTTAAGTACGGTTGATTTATTATTACAATGGCTATAATTTGATTTCGGATAGCAAAACCATTTCGCACTTCTCGGTACGATACTCAGTGGTTCGTATCGTTTTTGCAAGCAAGCCCGGCCTTTATTGTTGGTGACCCCATTTACACTTCTTGGCTCTTTTCGGGCCATTTACCGGGACATTAAAGGCGTAACATTTTTACGAGATGCCGCTTCAGAGTCTGACTACAAAATTAAATTAATAATAATAATAATATTAATAGTGATGAAAACACATTATGCACCGTTCCCCGCCAGCCCGGAATTTTTCGAGAGAAGATGAACTTTGCTGCAGCGGAACATCGTCGACCATCATCTCCCCACCGACGGCATCCTGAGTTTTTATCACGTTAATCACCGCCAGCGGACTAATATATATTTACATTATATTACAACCCTTTACCTGGTACTGCTCTGGCTTGCCAACACCGGTCGTAACATAGTAGCTTTGCTTTCACTGCAAAAGTGGAAAGTTCAAGTAAGTGTCGAACATACAGAGAAACCTGAACGACGCCACCAAGCCACGAGGATAATCTTCACTCCGTCCATCTTGTGCACACGTGGGTTTCAGTTTTCGTCTCCCTCGGTGAAATATGGGTGATGCATAGCCTGGCAGTAGACAATGAAACGTTTAATTGAGTTAACTCGTTCTTTTACAGTAGAAAGTTAATTTAATTTATAAAAGGTTACTAGTAAAAGTCATCTTACTTCCTCCGCCGTCAACCGGCTGCGTGGGTTATACGTAACTAACCCATCCACCAGGCCTATTTCATTCCTCGTTGTGAAACTGGGGAAAATATCTTCCCATCGTTCTCCCTTGGAATTGGGAAAACGAATTTTGTTGTAGTCCGGCAAGCTACGCACCTCCGGCCAATCTTTCAAAATGGGTGTCCCCAGAGTGCGAACCACCAATGCCAACTGTTCGATGTCGGTAGCTCCGGAAAACAACGGCACTCCTCGCAGCATCTCAGCGAACACGCACCCCGCAGCCCACATATCGATTGAGGGTCCGTACGTTTGGCATCCCCAGAGTATTTCCGGTGCCCGATACCATCGAGTTGCTACCTGTGGGGAATAAACCTTCGTGGCATCCTGATCGTTAAACAACCGTGCCAAACCGAAGTCGCAAATTTTCAGCACATCGTGCTTGTCAATTAGCAAATTGGCAGGTTTTATGTCCCGGTGCATGATTCGCAGTTCGTGTAAATATTTCAGCCCATTCAGCAGCATGGCCATATAGCGTCGAATCTCGTGTCGGGAAAGTGGGTGCTCCTCGTCCTTCATTTTGCTGTATAACGTATGTGGCATGTACTCGAAAACGAGTGATATTCCGGATAGGTCTGGGTACATGTCCAACAGCGATAGAATCTGCAATACAGAGTGTACCATTTGCTTATCTATAGAGGTATGAAAAAGACATCTAGAAACCCACATTTTCACACTGCGAATTCTGCAGCACTTTGATCTCACGTATCGTGTTCGGCGAAATCCAGCCGTGCTTCGTTCGGAGAGTGAGCTTTTTAATGGCCACAATCTTGTCGTCATTGCTCAGATCCCTTGCCTTCACCACAACGCCGTGGACACCTTCGCCAATCCTACCGAGAAGTTGATAACGCGGTGGCATGTAATCGTCCATTTACGTACCGTTTCCGCTTCGTTAATTCGGAGCAGAAAATGTCTTAAACTTTAAATTGCCAGGAACCACTTTGGAATGACGAGAAGGAAACCCAACTTGTATGTGTAATCTGTGCAAACCGTTCAAATGGCCCAATGTTTATTTAGGATGTTTGCCGTTTACGTTACCATAGGGATGACGCCCTGTATGCGCGCCCCCTCTACTGCAGCTAGCGCGGCTGAACTTGTGGACTGCCACGACGAAACACGTGTCGTCTCGCTCGAGTCCACCAAATGGCGGGAGGGCTACCATAAGGACGTGGTGCCGCAGGGGTTAATTCACCTAGGCGATGGCTGTGGGGATGGCTTGCACGGCAATATTAAATTGGATTTTAACCAATCAGATTGGTTTTATTTTATGCGGGATTTTAATGATTTTAAAGTTTGCCGAATTAGTACATGTGACAAAAACTTATTAAGGGTGAGTATTGTAATTATAGAATTGAAGGCAAAGGCAAATATAATAAGATAGTAAGAGATTTTGAACAATATTATAGGTGAAAAATTAATTGTTTCTTAGTTTCTATATCTGTAAAACATTTTGCGATTTTTTGGTTGGAAATAAGTATGTAGGGTAGAAACGGCTTTACACCCGGGACCCTATTCCAAGCACGGGGTAAACGTTAACCTACAACGCTCATTTTTTTGCAGTATGGTGCTCCACTAGATGGAGCACCATACTGCAAAAAATGCGCGTTATAGATTAACGTTAATCCTGTGCTTGGAATACGGTCTTGGGGTGCTTAAGCCGTTCCCTACCCTACATAAGTTTGATTTTCCAAATTTAAAACATTTGATTGATGTTCGTCGGATTAGTAATCTTAGTAATGTGAAGCATCGCCTTTTCTCACTATGACTTCTTCCAATCGACAAGCTATAGAAGTTATGAAGTTCTTCAATATATTTGGACGAACCAAAATCATTCATCTTGAATTGCCCGTTTTAATTGGCCAACCGTTTCATAACTCCATCCGTAATCGAAAACATTATAAGAAACTAATCCCTAAACGTTCAATCGGGTTTGCAGGCTGGCTACTCAAAATACGGGGATGACGGGATACCTCAAAAATTCCTTGGTTGATTTGGAGCCATGACAGTCAGAATTCCCTTGTTGGAAAATTAAGTCCTCATTTATAATATTTTCGATGAAAACTACTTTGAACAACTGGCAATACATTTCATAGTTCATCCGCGTCAAACGGAAGCAAACAGCCGTTTTGCCAGTCAAGCTTATACTGGCCTAGATTATTACCGTTCCTCCACCAAAGTATCATTTCTTCTTTCTTGGTGTTATAGCAACAATCAACTTGCCTGTTATGGCAACAATCAATTTGCAACTAGCGATTTGAAATTGGTTCACTGTTGTAGAACCCCTTGGTCCGAAGTAAACCTTGAAGCCAGCACCTTGCTGCTTTAGTCACTAGATTCATAGTCTGGCGGATACAATGACGGGAGTCAATCTGAACTGTCAGTTGGCGGAGCCAATCGAGCATGTCTCGAGTAATTCATGTCAGGGCCTAAAAGCCATTTCTGGATCAACAATAGAAAATGGCCTATAAACACTTCTGAGCCTATTTCCTCGCAAAGCGTAGGCCACCCACGCAAACCAATACTATCACCATTTAGGGAAAGTTTCCTACACGATGATTTTGTACGTTTGCGTGTGTAGCTAACGACTTCCGAGAAAACGGGCTCAGAAGTGTTTGTTTAAAAATGTTGATGGGCCCTTTTCTATTGTTGATCCAGATTTGTTAACAATGACTTTAAATATCGATTTCTCTTGAATTTTAAATCACACTCGTGAAATGAAAGCAGCATTTGGTAGAAGAATATTAGTTCTACCATATGGAGTAGCAGGATATATGCAGTGGAATTTTCGTGATTCGTGAGAAATCAACGTTTAAAGCCATTGTTTACAAATGGTTTTTAGGCCCTCAACATGAATTACTTGAGATGAGCTCGATTGGCTCGCCAACTGACAGTTCAAATTGGCTCCCGTCATTGCACACTGGGTCAGAATGGAAAATTAGCAGGAATAAATTATTTTCAGTATGAAGATGCGACTTTAAAACAAAACTGTCTTCGGCAAAGTTGTAGCTTATAATTTTAGACAAAATAGTCAAAAGATCAAAAGTAACACTTGTAAACAATTACTTCTAGCGTATTTTTCTGGGATCTGCTTGCTACCACAAACAAAATTGCACCAGAAACAGATACAGGGAGTTATTACCTTCCCGTCGGTAGTGGATATAGATGTTAACAACCTGGCCTTTAATGGAAATTTACGTTTTAATTCATTGTTAACAATTGTTACTTTCGACCTTTGACGATTTTGTCTAGAATTAGGGCTTTAATTTGACATCAGTTTCAGTTAGGGTGGTCCTTGAATATATTGAAATAAAATTCTATCTTTCACATTTCTTGACATAACGCAATACTATGTTGCACAAAGTTGTTCCTTATTGAATTTACAGCAAGTTTGCTCCAGGAATCATTGTCGTAGGTCTTTTGTGTTATTAGTTATGATCATTTTTACGCTTAAAAGTATTGAGGCCCTGAAAAAATTAGTATTTTTCGCCTAACTTTTTCATTTTAAGTTCAATGAAAACGGTGTTTTGGGCAAATTTTTAGAACTCAATTGAACACACACTTTTAAGAAGAAAAAACGTAATTTCATACATCTGTTCAAAAAATATCGTGGTTTTAGTCCAAAAATTACGATTTTCACAAATTACATTATTTTTTAAAGGGGGAAAAACGGGGATTCAAATACGATTGCATATAAATGATAAGGATAAGAGGTCTCTTTTGGATATAAATACTCAGGTGAATTTAGAAGAATTTGGGGTTAAATGGTACTATGAATGTATGTCCTTTTTAAAATAAATTCCTTAATTTTTTCATAAATGTTGATGGCAATGACGAATAAATCACCATATTTCAATAAAGAACTAATATTAACTAGAAATTAGAAGAAAATTAGTATCTTCCATTTAATTCAAACTACCTTGCTTATCTTCAACAGATACGCGTATTTCGTCTACAATGTGAATACTTCTTCAGTGTCTCGTACTTATAACTCTCGTACTAATAAGTCGAGTTCTAAAAATTGCCGAGAACACCGTTTTCATTAAACTAAAATGAAAAAGTCAGGAAAAAATACTAATTTTTCAGGGCCACCCTACTTTTAAACGTGAAAATGATCATAACTAATGACACAAGACCTACGACAATGATTTCTGCAGCAAAGTTGCTGTAAATTCAATAAGGAACAACTTTGTCCAACATAGTATTGCGTTATGTCAAGAAATGTGAAAGATAGTCTTTATTTCAATATTCAAGGACCATTAACTGAAACTGATGTCAAATTAAAGTCCTAATTATAAGCTACAACTTTGCTGAAGACAGTTTTGTTCTAAAGTCACATCTTCATAGTGAAAATAATTTATTCCTGCTAATTTTTCATTCTGGCCCAGTGTGCATTGTATCCGCCAGACTATGAATCTAGTGACTATACTTGCTGCATATTTGCGCCTTTGTTTTAATTTGCTGTGTTATTTTGACAGAATATTTGAGAGTGTGTTCGTATGAGTTCATTATTAGGGGCGCATCATTAAGCTTGGGGCCGAGCTTGGGACCGATGTGCTAGTACTGACTGAGCCAAGAAAAAAAATAGTATTTGTTCGGGACCTACTGGTCTTAGAATTAATCTATGGTTCAAATCACAGTGACGTCAAACCTCAGATTTGACAGATACTGGCGCAGAAATTCGTGTGTGACAAAAAAGGACGGGGAGCACGACGGTTATTGCTATTCTTTATACTCTCATAGTCAAAAGTGAGGTTAGCTTTTTCCGTGCAATAGTCCATGGTATAAGGGCGCCATTTTAATTTTTTGGAGTCGATCGCGTTATGCTTGATTAGAGATTTTGAACAATATTATCTCCTTTCTGCACCACCGAAATTTTACGATTAATATTTCATTCATAGGGTAGAACATCTACGCCGAATAAGTACTTAAACGAAAAAATGTCCAAGAGCACAAAGCTATTGGCCCAAAATAACATCATATTTGCATCACACTATGATTGGTTCACACAGGCACCGTGCCAGCGATTAAAAGCCATGTTACCAACCAACCATCGTTCTAGGAGCGATGACTAATTGGTTAAAGTCCCGCCTAAAACAACACATGACCACCTATCATTCTTATCTCGGATTCTGACTAAACATCGAACCGACTACGCATCGTCAAATCGTCAAGCACACCGTTTTACCTTTGCTACTCTACCTAGTAGTTTGGCCGTGGCAAAGGAAGAAAGATTAAAGGAAAGGCAAAGATTCGCTCAAATCGTGCCGGATTGCAATTCCCAGTCGGTCGCATCCACCGAGCGCGTTGATGCGCGTTATGAAATACCTGGCCACTGAAATCTTCGAGTTGGCAGGAAAGGCCGCCCATCATCCCACGTCACCTGCAGCAGGCTATCTGCAACGACGAGGAGCTGAATTATCTTCGGTTTGACAATTACACAGGGCGGTGTCCTGCCAAACATCCAGGCCGTCCTGCTGCCCAAGAAGACCGAGAAGAAAATCTAAGTTCATTCGCTAACCATCACCCCCCCATTGTCCACAGTTAAATTGCATAACTTTCAATAAGCTGTAACATTTCGCCCTTTAGGTTGATTTCAACGAAATTTTGGTTGAAATGACCGCAGCGTGTATTGTTTACACTGCTTGACTTTCATTGTGAAATGTGTCGAAGTTTCGAAAATGGAGTCGAAGGAACAGCAAGTGCGCGAGAACATTTTGCACACGCACCTCGACAACCCGCTTCTTTCGCACCGAGCCATTGAAAAGATGTTGAAAAATTTACCAGTCTACAGTATCTCGTGTCAAAAAACGTTTTGGGGAACGTTTAACTGTCGATCGGAAGAAAATGAGGGATAGAAAAAGTATTCCCTACCGTGTGAAGGATCACAAGCGAGTGGTTGTGGCCTTAAAACCGCAATGAAAAACAAAATAGGATAGCTAAAACACTTGCGCGTAAGCTGTAAACACGTAAAAGCGCCCTTTAAACAAATTCCCGGCAACCAGTATTTGGCTGCGAAAGACAAGTTCGATGTTCCAGAGTCTCTTCAAGAAATTCATGAGTTGGTAGGGAATTTGTTCGTATGGTAAACGGAGCAAGCCTTTCGTGACAACTTCAACTGTAAATAGTCAAGTATACATGAAGGAATGCCTGAAAAACGACTGCTTCCGTCTCTCAAATCACACAACGTTCCTACATTTTTTTGACCGGAGCTAGCCTATTGTCACTGCTCCAAGGATGTTCTGGAGTGATACAAGACGAATGGTGTCAATATCGTGCCGAAGGATCTTAATCTCCCAAACTCTTCAGAGTTGCGGCCAATTGAAAAATATTGGACGAACTTCGAAAGCGGAAAACATGTCGGTTCAATCGTAGTACAATATCTTATGCGTGGTGTTAAGAAGAAAGTTCGGGCTTTTGGATTTGGTAAATAAATACAGTAAAAAATAAAAATAATTAAACCAAGATTATACATTGTATTTTATTCCCTCAATATTTCATGACAATCGGATGAGAGACTTGTTTATGAGTACAAGTTTAAAGTGATGCAATTTAACCGTGGACACCCTCGTGCGAGCCATAACGAGCGAGTTTAAGGAAACTTTGAAGAACAGTTACTTATTATTCAGTAAAATTCAAATGGCGACAGAAGTTCGTCGCCTTCTTGGATTCAAGCAAATGATTAAAAAAGAGCCATTGCTACACTCACTGAAGTAGTATACCATTTTGATAAGCCGAGACGGAAACTGCATGAAACATTTCCCCATCGAAGAAAGTCAAGTCGACAGGCAAAGACCAGACTAGGAATCGAGTCCAGCCTCCTCCAGAATGGTGTTGCTTTGGCGCTACATTTGCGGACTATGCTAACAGAGAATCCGGTCAGTTTCTTATGACACGCTTAATATCCTCAGTCCCGTGATTGTAACGCCTAATGCAGATCTTAACTTTGCAAGTCTCATTCATTTGTAGTTTTTCTAAACTGCTTTTTTGCCTGTCCATTAAACCTGGTGATTCCTCTAAATTTCTTGAGATGTATGTTAGGGATCCACCGGAAAATTTATATCGTTTGTCACATTTCAACTTAAGCAGATAATACCAAATGATTAGGATTTTTTTTTACACTGATGATTTTTACACGCATTGATAGATCCTCCGGTTTCGGTGTTTACAATAAATACTCACCTGCCTTCTGGAAACTTCAGGAAGCTTGTTTCATATATGTTGCTGAGCTTGCAGCAATCACTTCCACTTTGGGGATAGTTTTCGACATACCCATAGACCATTATTTTATCTTCTCGGATAATCTCACTTCTATTGAGGCCCTCCGGTCGTTGAAAACAATGAGGCACTCATCTTACATTCTTTCAAAAATAAGGGAGCAGATGTGTGCGTTGGTCGAAAGTTCATTTAGGATTACCTTTGTATGGGTCTCCTCACAATGTTCAATTCCAGGCAATGAGAAGGCGGACTCTATAGCAAAAGTGGGCACTCAAGGAGGCGAGATTCTTGAAAGAAGAATTTCACATGGTGAATTATTCCCATTATTACTTCAGAGTTCTCTTCAAAGTTCGCTAAACGATTACATTTCATTATTCCAAATATTTCGTTATTCCAAACGATCGTGGTTCAAAGGTCTGGAGGTAAGTCGAGGTTTCATTCGAGTGATTTCAAGACTTATGTTCAACCAATACTCGCTAGACGCACATCTCTACAGAATTAACCTAATCGATAGCAATTTATGTAGGTGCGGAACCGGTTATGATGACATCGCTCACGCATTTTGGCATTGCCCGGATAATGATGCCTCCAGAGCACGACTATTGGATACCCTAGTGGCCTGAAGCAGACAACCCTTCCGCGAGGTAAGAGCTGTTTTGGGAATGC
>JASCZW010012520.1:0-28232 GCA_034211315.2 Aedes japonicus
CGCCGATGCAGCTGCCGACTAGAGGCACCGGTGAAAACCAGGTGCCTTATCTGCTCCATGGCGAGACGATTAACGTAGATATCAACGACAAAACGCCATGGAAGCTACTGCGCCTGTGTTCCTCATCAGCGTTTGAGAGTTCATTTGCCCATCTGAGCAATTTAATGATATGCCATGACTGCGGAACCGTTTGGGCGAGCGTCATCGCTGGTCATTTGCCTTACTGTAATTCCCCGACATACAGATTACCACGTTGATCAGCGCGAAAAAACTAAATCATCGATGATAAGACTGAAGACGATATCACTGAAAGCTTCGCTCTCGCACACGCTACATGACATCGCTGCTGTGCCATTGCTGCTTGGCGAGTTCTCTTCGTTTGGCTGACTACGCCAGCGTTCAGCTCACGTGCGCTGTAAATTCATTTCTGCTCATGATGGCTGAGAAAGGAAACCATATCATGATGACATGCAGAGGTTCATAGATTCGCCGCGTTCAGTGTTGTCAGTCTCTTCATTTCGCGAACGATATCAGTTATCTTCATTGCTCTCCACGGGGTATCCAGCACGCTGCACGCTGTTTGCCAGCGAGTGACGAGGCGTAAATCGATTATGATCCAGCGCAGCGGTGCCCACGTTGCCTCTTTCCGGCTGCCGTCCTTCAAGTTTCAACAGGAGCATGGTTTGCTGCGCTACATTAGACAAAATATACAATCAGGAATATCCACTGGTGAGAACGACAAGACATCGACGCATATCGAGCGCGCACTTCAGAGGCTCCACTTCAAAGTCGTCCTGCCGACCATCTTCCGTTACCCCAAGTGAAGGTATGCCTGAACTGAATATCAGAAACTGTTTTACGTAACCCATGCTACCCGCTGAACAGAAAACACCAATTTCCGCTGTTTGCAATATTTCTTCCTTCATCCTTTCAGAGGTTCATCGATCCTCGGCTGGTAAACAAATCATTCCTATTACTCTCGAATGCCATAAAACATACACGAGGTAAGATCGATTATAATTTACAGCAGATGTCTGAGATATTCACAGTGAGCAACGTGGTGTCACCAAAGACAGATACATTGAAAGCGCTAAAAGCAATCTAACAGAAATTGGGAAATGGAATTAATCGTTTGATGGAACCCCGTTTGAAATCTGTCGACAGGAATTGAAGATTGAATTGTGTCTGTCAAGTTGTCCATTTGAATTGCTGAGGGTCATTACTACTTTAATTTGGGGCAGTTTGGAAGAGGACTGGTCATTTCGTGTCACTTCATGTCTAATCATTTCGTAGGTAAAGTCTGGTTAGCCTCTGACATTATCTGGCCTGCTTCACATTTGCACAGAAGTTACTGATAAATGAAGGGTCTTCTGTCTTCAGTCGTTGATAGTCAGAAAGGCCTTCTAAATACGAAGATATCATTAATGAACTGCCTCTGAATGGTGCGATGCCATTTGAGCATTTCCTAAGGTCCGAATTGACTGACACGAGAAGTTCTTCAAATTGACTTAGTCTATATCACTAATGTCATAGGCTTCATTAGAGCATGAAATTTATGGAATACTAATCAATACGAATTTGTTATTGGTCTGCAGACTTGGGCTTATTTTATTAGGTACCATTAGTGAGCCGATTTCACGAATCCAGCCAGTTCATTGCTCATTGATAATAGTTTATCTCCATGGCAGGAGGTCAAAAAGAATTTCCTGATAATAGATTATTGTTATATGACGCAAATTTGATTTGCGTAGTCCATCTGTCATATAGGCGTGATGGACATTGGTTGATATATTCATGATCCTAGTTAGGTCGATCTGTTTTATAAAGTTCATCACTGTGATCGCTTCACAAATTTCAGAGGCTCTGTAAATTTCTCCAAATAGGCTGATATCCTTTGATTGAATAATGCTTCATAAACTAGAGCATATAATTTACCAGCTTGAATGTTAAAACGATATTCGTAGAATGAATTCTTCCAATTTATTTAGGCATCGTCAATAAGTATCTAGAATTGCCTGAAGGTTCCAACTAAGATTTGCATATTCATTTTTATAGTACTTGGTCTCTATAAATTTTGAGTTTGTCTGGGTATTTAGAGGTGTTTGTACTATCTATTGTTCTAATTCCATTTCAGTCCTCAGAATCACCTGCACTACAAATAACTGATATCCCGTGGCAAAACTGCCTTAACAGTACGCGATGGATAAATTACATATATGGTGTTCAGTGGTCTACGTCTAAACACGAAGACAACGCAGTCCGCTCTCCTCAACGGTCTGACGCCATCTTGAGCGACACCAAGAACTGATTAACTCACCGAATACATCGAGCCTCACATAGAAACAACTTGCAGACACGGCCTGTTCCAGTAACTCAAACTTGTATCGGTCTTTCCAGCTAAATCTCCAGACTGGATCACTTAAAATAGTGATCTGCCTCCCACATTCAATTGAAGGCACTTCCAGACTTACACACTGTATCTTCATAAGAGAGCCACATTGAGTACGTATACTTGAGGAGTTCGGTTCTACAAGGAACTTGTCATGAATCCGTGTGATTGAAGCTTCATTAAAACAATGCAATGAGATTGAACTCAACTGCATCTCAATAAATTCATTGTTCATCTGTTTCACAGTGAGTCTCCATTTATGAAAAGTCGAAATCTCATGATAACAAATATAATTTGTCAATTTGCATTATCTGCTCTGTTATGAAGATCGACGATGATTGCGCTAAATATTATCTTTTCAAAAATTGGTACATGCCTTGATTTCATATAAATGTATGGAGAACCGCAAAAATTTCAACTAAGGCTTCATAAAATTACATTGAAGATGTGCTTCATATTCCAACAAGTTTATCTTGAAGATTTTACTAGTTTCAAAGAAGTAAACATAGACATTGAGGCTGGAATGCGGGGAAACCCATAGTACCAAGTACATACATAAACATCAAAGTACCAGACACACATCTTTACCGTTCCAGCATCCTAACGCAAGTAACACCAAGAAACAATCCACATGAGGGGCCATCCATAACCACGTAGATGTTCATGAGGTGTGGAGTGGGGTCCAAAATGAGTCTACGTATGAATAGTTCCCGATGAGAATATGGCATCCATGTTGTGTTATACGCGAGGAAATACAACATGTCTGAGATCTTGAAAATGTTTGAGCATGTTTTTTCCAACATATCTGATTAAAATACAGAAAAAAAAAACTCATCTTTGTCTAACAACTTAAATTTGACCTCTGAAAATAGATTGAAGCATAAACAAACCCTGATCTTTCCGGCATATGAAACTCGTTCTCGTACGGAATGGCACATGATAAACATGGAAAATGCAACGTCCAACTTGTCTGTCTAATCGTCCTCTTGCATGTTCAAAGTGACGGCTCCGTCACTTCCAAATAAATCTGAAGACACCACACGTTGTTTCGAGCTCACTCTCTGGTGCCTAAAATCACCAGTCTGACCAGAAGCGATGCCAATTTGCCGAGGATTTCAAGCATCATCTGAGTAGCCATGTACCTGAGTTGACTGGAGCCAAAACACTATCTATTGGGCCATCTGAAATAGTATATGTGCCAGCTGCCTGTAAATATGTAGATAGTCAGCACTCAATGCGTACTCGAAATACGTAAAATTCCTGAATCGAATGGGGTCCAGCTCCAAAATTCAGATATTCCCAAATTGCCTTGTTTATTGAACTGTAAGAAAATTACCAAGATTCTTCACAGTCGATGGACAGTAAATGCACGTTTCATAGAATTTCATGAATGGAATACCTCGCTTAGCAATACCAATTACAATGATTGCTGATAGAAACTGCCTTCCAGAATTGCGACACATATCCATGTCTGGGAATTATGAGTACGAGCATTTGTTACGATTACCTGAGTTCTGCCAATCTGTCTCTACAGATCAGCGGATTATTACAGAAATCAATTAGATGACATACACTCTCAATCTGCAAAATCCGGCATCCAACCATACAGACTGAAACGTGCACAACAGGTAGGAATGGAATATCTGGATGCTGTAGATAGGCTGAAAACAACCGCCGACACGAAATCACTGGGATGCCGAGGATGTGAACGGCACGGGCTCCGTCTTACAAAGGCTGCATTCACCGATATCGGTTTAAAATAAGATATCTAACTATGCCCTGATTTTATTGAATCAGATACGTCTATCTACCTTACTGATTTAAAACTAGTCAGAGGCCACACGACAAGTGCGGGTGTCTATTTCAGCAGAACACAGAAATACGTTGAAACATCGAGTCTGAGTGACTGATTAACCAACATCAGACGCTGTCGGGGCCACCATAATGTGCGGTTTGAACTGAATATAAGAATATTGGTTAAAACATCGAGTTTGGAGAGAACTACTTACAGTAAGGATGATTGAGCTACTCATGATTGTGCTTTTGTTTATCACATAGTAAAATAACATGGATATGCTAGGAATCATGAGAAATTAGTTGTTGGCGTTGGGTTTATGACCAGACTTCTGTCGAATCTCTCACGACTCTAACTTCAAAGGTATAAACAGGCAGCGCGTTTGTACGGTTTATTCGTTAAGACGCGAATAAATGTCGAGGGGACGGTGTGCGTATTAACAAAATCTGTTAGACTCTGAAGAACTGCATTTAGTGTTGAGTTACCCTTTCCCTGGGGTTCCTGCTCTAGTCTTGTCACATGTTGAAATCATATTTCCACATTGGGAGCGGGCACGCTTAAGCCCTTGTGTTCAATTCATATGGACTTCAGGTTGTCTCTTCTCAGTCATTTTCGCTATCTTCGACTGAGGATAATCTGGACAGCGAGTTGCACCGATGAGACATCCCGCTTCCAAGGTAGCTCTTAGTTCGGCAAGGCGGGCCCATGCCAATTTCCATACTTGCCTGCGGATTAGGGTTAACGCTGGTCCATAGTTTTCGTTTGTTTCCTTTGTATACGCTGAGCTGGCAACAGATCTTACTGGCGCTATTGAACGCATTTCATGTAGGCGGTTGTTGAGCACGTATCGAACTCCTGCCTGATGACTGAGCCACTGTTTCGCGACAGATACGACCCACGTTACCCCTTTATGAGGCTCAGATACTGTTCAAATTTCCGCGTATTTCTGACAACTTGCCAGATTACCTTCAACGAGAACGTATTGATACTCTGTTTCGTCAGCACATATCGTTCATGTTTCAGGTTTCGAGAAGACGTCTGAGATATTGAATGTCTGAGATACTGGAATGCTGATCATTTAACGATTTTAATACACAGATGGGTACTGGCGCACCCCACGATCACCTTGAAGGCAGTGCGGGTATACTCAGCTCCTACAACTACTTGACCGAATTGAATAAACACCCAAACGAAAGGCATTGCACCATACGTCGCTTTAATTGAAATCACCATGGCAGATACCTTCTGGGAAGCGGCCACTTCGATCAGATCAACCTATCATGCGACACCTAAATCATACTTTATAGTGGCCCAAGATACATGATGTGCCTAACTGCTCATTATGCCATCCCAGTGATTACGGTGCATAACTAAATGAAGAAAGTACTTCATGGCCCCAATATGTCTCACGTTGACTGGATTGATCTTTAGATAATCCTAATAGGTTACAGAGTTATTTCATACATCCACGTCCGGGTGCTCATCACAATATTCTGCGGTCATTTATTCAACTCAAGGAAATGGAACTGAGGCGAGCCTGAGTTATGTAACTCGGCTAGAGTTATCGCAACATCGGTCGACACTAAATATCATAACCAGTAATTCCAGGAAGAAAATATAATCCTAAATTCAGTTGATCTAGTCAGGAAACGATTATCTGACGAATGACATCACACACATGGACTACATCTACATATTCACCTGAAATTAGATATCACAGAGTTTTAGAAAATAAACAGTCACAGAACACACCCACAAACAAAGACTACATAACGTTTACACATGGCTCCTTCAACTTTACTTCACTAAATGACAAACGGGACGAAGGGAGACCACTGCCACACACAAAGTATGCCAGGGTATAAGAAGGAGGCTGAGGCAGATGTTGGCCACTTGTCTTGATCCATGATATTTACAAGGTAACTAAATAATAAGATAGGTATAGGTAACGATTGGTACTAGAAAATAGTATATTTGTGCAGGCGAAGGCCTTTCATTCAGTCGACATTAGTCATACGAAGAAGCCCGCACATTGTATGAAATATACAGTATTCAAGATACAAAGGTAGCTGGAATAGTTTTCAATGAGATTACTACCTTCCAAATCATAGTCACAGGCATTCCACTAAAACAAGTTCAAATTTCCAGATTACTAGTTGTTAACGCGTTTGTTTCCAGATTTGTTAAAGGGTTACGTACCTTGGTCAATATCAACTACGTATTTTCACTTACTTGAAATTGAAGGTGCGTGTGCGTAAATGTTGCCTTATTTGATTTTATCATTCTTCAGTTGCTGCCCGCAAGAAGAGCAGCGTATCAAAACTGAGCTACCGCACGCAAAAGCTGGCAAATCGCTAAAGTTGCCAAATCAATTGCCGGTTGAAATACCAGTGCTTAGAATGTTTGTCGACAGCCAGAAGGCCTGGATCAGGGAAATGGTGCGCCGGAGGCTGCCGAGACGACAGCAGATACGGCAGTTCATGAAACTCCCACCTACGCCGCAAATATTGGCGTACTGTCTACACCGCAGATTGAGCCAAAATGATATTGACGAGCAAGAAGGTGAAGACTCCAGTCGCGATGATGCGACGGCCAGCGTCCCGAAGGCCGACGAGTTTGACTGCGCGTATCGACGACGAAACCTGCCGTCAAAGCTGACTACAAGCAGCTTCCTGGGACAGGAGCGATACGGCAGGAAAGGAAAGGGAGATATTCGTCATCGTACCGCCCGCAAAGAAATATCTGGCTTGCCATTCAGTTCTCGCGGCCTGAGTGCCACCATCTACATATCAGACTGTCAACCAAGAAACCTAGGCGAGTTATTCATCAAACGCTACGTCTTCCTGAAGAGATCATGGCCAAAACGGCATTGCTCCTCGGATTTGGCATCTGCCAATACGGTAAAGGCCATGGAGGGTATCGCCACAACGCAGGTGGTTCCCAGCGACAAGAACTCCTCCTGTCACGCCAGAGCTCCTGCCCAATTGAGGAAATATCGGGCTGCTGAACTTGAAGACACTAAAAACTGCTGTTGACGAGCAGTAGTTCAAGGTACCAGTTTCTCCGCGCGAATAGGCTGCGGATACACAGCAAAACTGATTACATCATGTAGACACCATACCCGGATTTGGTGTTAACTGATTTCCTGAATTCCACACTGAACTGGAAAAGAAGTTAATTCCATTTAAAATGTACAACGACTCACCGACGAGCACGCGCCTTTCATGAACCAAATTCTGATCAGAATACTTCATGATAAAATCTCTCCAAATTCAGTTGCATCATCAATTGTTTGTTCATGAATCCCGGAAATCTCAAATCATAAACTACATGCAGTTGTTTCAAAATTTATCATATCAAAGAGCATTAGCGTTTCAACTGAGCGGTTAATTCATCGATTTCATACTTTTCGTAGTACCACTTGCATGCGGCGAAATTTCTTCAGATTCGAACTCTGTACGGTGACTGGCCAACGTGAGGACGTTTCAGACCCAAGCAACACAGCCATAATTGTGATAGCCATTTCGATCAGACGTGAATTAAGGTCATACCGAAGTTGACTGACGGCAATAGCGTACAGTTGGGGGAGGCATTGCTGATTGAGAGTACGAGCGAAGAGAGAATGAGCTGACGGCTCTGTTAATAGATCAAACTAATAACGAACCTTCAAACACCACTAACAAATCGAAGGGCAGAGATCAGCACACTCAAGATTCATGACTAGGTAGAGATCATTCCGTCAGATATGGCTCGAATCATTTCAGGTTAATAAAACAACTGAGATACAGATATTCATTCAATGATACATGCGCTCACATTCATTGAACAGCCATCTTCAGTCACATGGGCACTTGTTATCCCTGCGGCTGGCATTTCAACAATCCATCATCCTGAAAGGGCCTTCGTAGATTCTCGGCTTCATGCTAGTACTAGTCCTTCCTACGTCTCTACTGGACTGAGTTATTCTCAGGGCTATTTACGGCACATTGCTTATAATGGGTCATCAGCCTTTACACACTGAGGATGGCTGCCCGTCTGGTAGGCATGAGGACTGCCTGAAATATCATACAGATTTCATGCAGTGAATACCTGACGTTCTATTCAAAGTACCAGAATGAAATGGGCAGTTTCAGAATGATCAATGAAGACAGATGGGATTATTGCCCTGGGATATTCTTAATGTCTCACTTATAAATGTTTCATCTTCTATAACTAAACATGATGGAATTATGAGGCATTCTATCGGGAATGATCTCTCATAGCGTATCTGTCGAATGGCTGCTGTGCGAATATCACCATGAAAACTTCACATGCACATAATGTGTTACCAATCATTGTGCCTTGTCTTTGTTCTCTCTATCTTAAGGACAAGACCAAATATCCTTAAAAGTCAACTCTCTTCAAAGGAAGGGGTAGACCAGAAACATGTAGACTCACTGAATACCGAGATAACATTATATTAACACCGGGCAGCCACGGTATCCCTATCAATTTATCTTCAGCCAAATTTTCATCGGCTAAAGATAAGTAATCAGACCACTGGCTAAAATATACAGAAGACCACGACCCAATATAATTGAAGGGAGGATTGTCAGGGCACCTGAAGCGATCTGGGATAGGAGCATGTGATTGCCCCACAGCCACACTTTCGCGGACGAGGCGGGCTGACCATCTACTGGGTTTATTCTTCACGAGGGCCTGGAGGGGTGTAACTTGGCTGTTGGAGCGAGAAATTTTCCTCATACTGAGGGTCTGGCGTGCGTATTTGCTTATATTCATCTAAACGCCTTAGTCCTTCATACGGGGGTAGTTGATGATCACAGTCAACAATAGAATCCTGATCAAATCGTTTTCAGATTATTCCACAAAAACCATGGAGTTACAGCTACAATAGATGGTGTATCATCGACACGCGAGGATGTATGTTGGAAATATAAATATCAGCCCGTTGTTCGTAATAGAAGCTGATCTGGCACACGGAGTAGTTTCTGTATACAATCATGCTCATACCATGCTCAATGATCACGTGAATGCATGGAATTCTGAATATCACGAAAGAATGTTATTAGCAACATATCTTATTCAGAGCATTTGATACATGAAGACCCTGATTCTACGTTCTCGATAAATCTGATATTATCCGGAGTTAACTACGAAAACATTACACAAAGATGCCCATATGCTGTGGCTCTATAGCGTCGCCGAAAAATCGCCACGATATAATATCGAAGGAGGTCACGTCGATTTGGGCATTCGATTCTCCGGTTATTATCGAGAAATCGAGCCTTTCGTCATACCTTAGGCATCGCCGTTCATATATCATAGTGACTGACAATGATATTGAGAGGAAAACGGCAATATGAATTGCACAAAGACACAATTAGATTTCAGTTTCACTTCTTCATTCAGCGCGTAGTATTAAATAAATACAACAGTTGGTGTTTCACTTTTCAGTTAAGATTTTAGAACACGACCGGCGATAAAGCCTGAACGGAGTTCGCATCGTATTGCTAAGATGTTTGCTTCGAAAGTGAAACACCAACTGTTGCGTTAAGCAATACCTACCTGCGCCTGGAGGCAAAGAAATGAAACTGAAATCTGAACCGATGATGGGGTGCGTTACTGCAGTTCTATGTTGCATTTTCTCTCTCAGCTATCGGTATGGAATGCACTACCATTATATGAACAACGATACCTAGGTTGTAACGAAAGAGCTTTCGATTTCGGTAGTGAAATAACTCCGGAAATCGGAGTACTTAATCGGCGAATGACCTGTTCCGATGTTATATCATTAACGTTTTTCAACGACTATAGAAGCCTAGCACTGTGGGCATCTTTAGTATATGTTTTCATGGATGTCAGATAATATCGGATTGTATCGAAAGGCATTAGAATCAAGATGGCCTCATGGCGGTCAAATGGCACGAATAGGAATATGTTGCCCAAATAACGCATTCTTTTTCGTGATATTCAAGAAATTCCATACATTCACAGTGATCATTGAGCATGAGCATGAGCATGATTGGCCGCCCACGGAAACTACTCCGTTATTGCCAGATCAGCTGTAATTACACAAAGAACCAACAGATGATGTTTATGACCAACATACATCCTCACTGATGATGATGAAATACTACCATCTATTGTAGCAAGGTAACTTTCCATAGCAGTGGAATAATCTGAAAAACGATTTGATCAGGATTCTATTGTTGTTTGTGATCATCAAGCTCCTGTATGAAGGGCCAAAAACGTTTGGGTGGGCCCGTAAGCAGATACACTTACGCGAAACCCGCGAATATAGGGAAGAGAATCTCCTTCCAAAAGCAAGTTCACACCCACAGCATTAGAATCGAGCCCTCGATTGACAGAATAAACCCAATAGATGGGGTCGAAGAGCCCGCCCTCGTTCCGCGAAATGTTAACAATAGGGAGGAGGCAGTCCCATGCTCCCTATCCAAATCGTTTCACTTGGGTGCCCTGATGGTCCCTCCCTTTCCCCGTTATATATTAGGTCGTGGATATTTAGTATATTTTGTAGTGGTCATTTGATTGCTTACCTTGTGTTAGAAAATTTGGCTGAAAGTAAAATTGGTTAGGGTTTATACCGTTCTTTGCTTATTGCTCTGTGTTGTCTCGGTGTTTCAGTGGGTCCGTGTTTCCGTGGGTCTACCCCTACCTTTTGAAGAGTTGACTTTAGGATGTTTGGTATTTCTCGCGGTCATAGGATAGGGAAGAGAACAAAAAAAAGGCTTTAGTGATTGGTAACGCGCTATGTGCATGTGAGATTTTCATGGTGATATTCTCACAACGGCCGTTCAGAATGGTTCGACGGATGCATATGAGAGATCATTCCCGATGAGTACTCGTTTACTCAATTCCATCATGTTTGGTTATAGAAGATAAGAAACATTTTACAACGTGCTACATTTAGGAATATCAGGGCAATGATCCCCCATCGCATCTTCAAGTGATCATTACAAGCTGTCCATTTGGTTCAGGCACTTTTGAACGTTGATGGGGCAGCCGATTCACACATGAAATCTGCCGCGACCGACTCGACAGAACGCGCCCATACCCCTTTCTGAACCGAAGGGCAGGGATGACCAACATACATCCTCAATGTGTAAAATCTGATGACCCATTATAAAGCAATACCGGCGCCGGCCGTGCCCTAATGCTGGTCAATTAGGGCATGGGAAGGACGTGGATACTTGCTTTATAGGAAGCCGAAAATTCCTGCACGAGCAAAATTACTGGGATGATGGATTGTTGGGAAATGGTTAGTCGCAGGTTCTTCGTCTTATAATCCTTGCGTCAATATTGACTGAAATAAGCATTCAATGAGAATAGTGAGCACATATCATTGAATAAATGTCTATAATACTCAGTTGGTTATTAACCTGAAGCCCATTCGAGCTATATCTGATGAAGTCGGCTGTTCTACCTAATAGGTCCTTAATCTTGAAATGTTACTGGTCTACACTTTTACTGTCACCCTTCATTGTTAGTGAGTTGTTTGAAGGTTCGTTATTGGTTTGATCTATTAACAAACCATCTGAAAGCTCATTTCCTCTTTATCTCTTCCGCTCAGCTACCTCAATGTATGCCTCCCCTAGCAGCACACTTGTTGCAAATCAGTAAAATTAACTTCAATGTGACGCAAATACGTCACAATCAAGTAACTGTATCTAATTATAACTGTTTTGTGTTGCTTGGGTCCCAAAGCAGTCCCTCCGCATTCTGTAATAACCCAACTTGAAATTCACCATCCACAGAGTCCAGATCACGAAAGAATTTCCTCCGCCACATGCAAGTGGGCAGGAAAAATTGTAAAAAAAATCGATGAATTAACCCTTTCAGATTTAACGCTAATATGCTGATATGATAAACTTACAAGCTCATAATCTGGCATGCTAGTTTGTGATTTGAAAAGTTTCCAGGTTCATGAACAAACAATTTGATTACTGATGCAGCACGGCATCTGAACTTTGAATTTGGAAAGTTTTGTCGCTTAAAGGGTGATACGGTCAAAATTTGGTCATGGGAAAACGCGTGTAAATCGGTGAAATCGTTTATTTAAAAAATCAAATTAAATTTCTTTTTCAAGTTCAATTAGTATAAAATTCAGGAAAAATATTCAGTTAGGCTTCCGCTTTTCCAAATCCGAATTGCCGGGCCTTACGCTTGACCCCTGCCATCAGATTTTGTACAGCCACCTTGTCCACCTTCTTCGCCGTCAGAAAGCAGTTTGCTTTGAACTGCTGCTCGTCCTCAGCAGTTTTTTTGGTCTTCTTTAGGTTCCGCTTGATAATAGCCCAGTATTTCTCAATTGGGCGGAGCTCTGGCGTGTTGGGAGGGTTCTTGTCGTGGGAACCACCTGCACGTTGTTGGCGGCGTACCACTCCATGGCCTTTTTACCGTAATGGCAAGATGCCAAATCCGGCCAAAACAGTACGGAACAACCGTGTTTCTTCAGGAAAGGCAGCAGACGTTTATTCAAACACTCTTTCACCTAAATTTCTTGGTTGACAGTCCCGGAAGCTATTAAAATGGTGCTTTTCAAGCCACAGGTACAGATGGCTTGCCAAACCAGATATTTCTTTGCGAACTTTGACAGTTTACGTGTGCTTGAAAATATCTGCTACCTTTCCCCTTCCTTTTGCCGTATAAAACTCCTGTCCCGGAAGCTGCTTGTAGTCGGCTTTGACGTAGGTTTCGTCGTCCATTACCACGCAGTCAAACTTCGTCAGCCTCCGGGATCGCGCTTTGGCCGTCGTATTTTGTTTATCATCGCGATTTGGAGTCACTACCTTCTTGTAAGTCGATAGTCCGGCTCGTTTTTTGGCTCGATGCACGGTTGTGAGACGATACACCCAGCTTATTTGCGGCATCTCGGAGAGATAAGGTTAGGTTTCGCTTGAAACTACCGGCAACTCTCTTTGTCGTCTCAGCGGCTTCCGGTTTTCGATTTCCCCCCGATCCAGACTTCCTGGCTGTCGACAAACGTTCCCCAAACACTTTAATTACATTTGTAACGGTTGATTTGGCAACTTTTAGCGATTTTGCCAACTTTGCGTGCGAGTAGCTCGGATTTTGATACGCTGCTCTTCTTGCTTGGACGGCATTTTGACAACTGAAGAGTGAATTCCAAAATCAAAATAGGAGCAACATTTTACACACACACACCTTCAAAATGAGGGGTGTTGAGGTTTTTAAAATGCAAAATTGAAAGAAATACGTCAAGTTGATATTGACCAAATTTTGACCGTATCGCCCTTTAACAAATCCTCAAACAAATCTGCAAAAGCACGTTGGCCAATATTTAGTAATCCTAGAGGGTTTGAGCTGTTTAGTGGAATACTTGTAACTATAATTTAGAAGAAAAATTAGTAATCTCCATTTAATTCCAACTACCTTTGCTTATCTTCGACAGATACGCGTATTTCGTCTACAATGTGCAGACTTCTTCTCGTGTCTCGTACTAATAACTCGACTGAATGAAAACCTTCGCCACCTGCCGTATATATACTATTTTCTAAATACAAATCGTTTACCTATCATTATGTTGTTTATACCTATCTTATTATTAGTTTGCTTATACCTATCCTGAGTCAAGAACAAGTGTACTTAATATCTACCTCGCTTCCTTCTCATCTATACCTAACATACTTATTGTGTAGCAGTGGGTGCTCCGCTTCGTCGGGTTTGATGTCGTTTGGGTAGTAAGTTGAAGAGCCATGTGTAACCGTTGCCTTGGTCTTTGTTTAGTAGATTTGTGTTCTGTTGTTTGTTTATTTCTAAGCTTTCTGCGACGTCTAATTTCCAGGGTGTAGATGTAGTCCGTAATATTGTGATGTCATTCGTCGTTATGTCGTTTCACATAACTTCAAATCAACTAATTTAGAGATTACTAATTTTTCTTCTAAATTATAGTTGCAATATTTAGTGTCAACCAGTGAGTACGTGTGCTCTACTCCAAGTTCCCCTTCTTTCAAACTCACCTTCAGTTCAATTTACCCATTTCACCCAGTTGGACACATCACAATACAAAATATTGTGATGAAGCACGGACGTTATGTTACTAGATGTATGAAAAATACTCTATAACCTATTAAGGATTATATCTAAAAAAATCCAATGGTCAACAGTAAAGACATATTGAAAATTTTGAAATCTTTCTTAAAACCTAGTTATTGCACCGTGATCCATAAATTTGAATGGCACTAATGAACAGTTAGAGCACATCATAGCATGTAGATTTTTTCTCATGTAATTTAAGGTGTCACATGATGGGTTTTGATCTAAGTCAGAAATTGGCCACTTCCCCGGAGGTATCTGCGGAACCAGTGAACCGATTTCAATTTAAAAGCGACGTATGGGATTACAGTACCTTTCGTTTGGAGGTTGTTTTATTCAATTCGGTTAAGTAGTTGCTTAGGGAACTGAGTATACACCACACACACATACCCACTCAAGGTGATCATTGGGGGATTCTTTCCACACCAGTACCCGAGTCCCTGGCTTCCCAGTGGCGTAAAATCGTTAAATGATCAGCATTCCAGTATCTCAGACATTCCAGTATCTCAGGGCGTCTTCTCGGAAGCCTGGAAACGCCAGACGTTAGTATTGCTGACGAAAACAGGGAAGCCATGGGCACACCGTTCTCGTTGAAAAGGTTAATCCTCAACAGGTTGTCAAAGTACACGGAGGGTACAGACAGCCTGTCCTACAATCAGTTGAGCTTCCGTAAAAAGAAGTCAACGGTGGATGCCATCGTGTCTGTCACCAAGACAGGTGGCAGTCTAACGTAAGAGGCGGGGAGTTCGATACGGTGCTGTAGCCACCCTGCATGTGAGAAATGCGTTCAATAGCGCCAGTAGGGAATCTGTTGCCAACTCAGCGGTACAAGGGAGCAAACGAAAGCTCATAGCCAGCGTTGTTCTGTCCACATTTAAGTATGAAGTGCTGGCATGGGCCACCGCCTTGAGAACTAAGAGCTACCTTGGAAAGCGAGGATGATGCCCATCGGTTCTTCGCTTGGTCCAGATTGTCCTCGAGTCAGATGGCGAAATGACCAGCGGCAGGACAGAGGGACCAACTAACTACTGAAGTCCACTATAGTTGGACACAAGGGGGCTTAATGCACAATTGCCCCCTTCCCAAAGTAATGCCAAAATGTGGTTCCGGGGGAACAAGACTAGAGGCACGGAAGGGTTTTTAGTGCGTCGAGGGGTTGGCACCCTCAACCCCTCATCCTGAGTTCTTCAGGAGTCTGGCTGCAGATTTTTCTTCCCGTTAATAATACACACACAAATCCCCTCTGACATTTATTCACGGCTGGTCTTCACTGAAATCGTATTCAGCTTGCCTTTTGCCTGTTTTATACCTTTGAAGTTAGAAGTCATTGAAAAATTCGACAGAGTGCGTTCATAAAGCCCAACGCCAACAACGCTAATTTCTCATGATTCCTAGCATATCCATGTTATTTTTGTATTCTGCTGTAATAAACCACCCACAATTGTGAGTAGCTCCAACAGCATCCTTACTGTTAAAGTGGTTCTCAAACTCGATGTTTTAACGTATTCTTGTATTCAATTTAAAAAAAACCACCCACATTTATGAGTGGCCCCAACAGCATCCCTAGTGTTGGTTTAAATCGGTCCTCAAACTCGATGTTTCAACATATTTCTGTGTTCTGCTGAAATAAACCACCCACACTTGTGAGTGGCCCCAATAGCATCCTTACTGTTGGTTTAAATCGGTGCAAAAATTTGAATAGATTTAATGTGTATCTGTTCAATAAATCGGGAACATAGTTAAATATCTTATTCGCTCCCGATGTCAGTTGAATGCAGCACACCTTTTATCAAAACGGAACCCGTTGCGGAACCCATCCATTTTATCCAACATCCCAGTGATTTCTCGTGGAAATGCAGCGGTGTTTTCGGCTTCCAATACAGCGAGTATCAGGTCATCATATTCCTACCCATTCCCTACCTGACATGCATTCGGGCGAGGCCGGCACCTGTATTGCCTTAGTTTGGGATCACCAGTTTTTACAGATTGAGGATGTATGCTAGTCCCAAGCATCATCTGTTGGTTTTCTTGTAATATCCGCTGATCTGGCAAAAACGGAGTAGCAAACTCGGGCGGTCAATCATGCTCATGCTCATGCTCATAATTCCCAGAACATGGATAATGTTAATCACCAATTCTGCTGAGAAGGCGAAGTTTCTTTATCAACAATCATTGTAGTGGTGTACTTAAGCGAAATTCCATTCATGAGAAATTCGCGAAGGAAACTTGTTCACGTTTGCGACATCGACTCTTGTGAAAGAAATCTTGAGAATTTTCTTGGTTCAGTATCATAAAACGATCATTGGAATGTCTAGATTTTAGGTAGATTTATTCGATTCCAGAATTTTACATGTTTCAAGTACACATTGAGTGCAACCTATCTACATATTTACAAACAACTAGCATATACGCTATTTCAAAACAACCCAACAAATAGTACGTTTGGCTCAAATCACTCAAGAGCATGGCTACTCAAAAATGAGTACTAAAATCTCGAACAAAAATTATCATGTTTACCCTTCTGGTCAGACTGAGTGATTTTAAACTCAAAAGTGAGAAGCTTCAAAATAACGTGTGTTGGTCTTCAAAATTTATTTAAAATGACAAACAAGTCACACTTTGAACTATACAAGAAAGGACAATTAACAAACAAACTCAAGACGTTCATTTTCCATGTTTATCATGGCCATTCCATTACGAAAAAACAAAGATGTTCAAGTTTCATATATGCCAGAAAAAAAAATCAAAGTTTGTTTATGCTTGAGGAAGTATTTTCAAGAGGTCAAATTTAAGTTGATCAAACAAAAATAGAGTTTTTTTTTTGCTGTTCTGGTATTTTAATCGAATATGTTTGGAAAAAACATACTCAAAACGTTTTCAAGACCAGACATGTTTGGTATTTCATCCTCACGACTTCTTTACAACATAGATCTTATATTCTCATCAGGAACTGTTCATAAACCACGTAGACTCATTTTTGAAAATCTCAGACCCCCCTCCCCCTCGTAGACATCTACGTGGTTTATGGATAGCCCCTCATAGTAGATGTTTCTGGTGTTACTTGCGTTAGGATGTACTGTAAGAACGGTAAAACCGTGGTAATCTGGTACGATATTTATGTATGTACCAATTTTATGGGTTTCCCACACATTCCAGCACTCGAGCCTCTCGGTACCGTGTTTGCGCAAGATGAAACCCAGATTTTCGGAAAACTAGTAAAAAAAATCTTCAAAATAAGCTTGTTGGAATATGTGCGCTGTGTGTTCACATATGAAAACTTAGTTGAAGTTTTTTTTTTTACGATTCTCCATACATTTTATATGAAAGTAAAAAAAAACATGGTACCAATTTTTGAAAAAAAAAAACTGTATTTAGCACAATCATCATCCAATCTTCATAACATTTTGGGAAACGAAATTTCAGATAGTGTACAAAATGACAAAAGTATATTTGTTATCATGAAGTTTTTCGACTTTTTTCCGCCATGGAATCACTGTGCGTCAGTGAAGCAGATGAACTGGCTGGATTTATTGAAAATCGTACCCTGCGGTTGAAATTCCGACCGTTGCATTGTTTTAGTAAAAGAAGCTTCAATCACACGAGGATTCACCAACAAGTTCACTTCTTGATAGAACCGAGCTCCTCAAATTGCCCATACTCTGGCCAAGCTACTGGAACACCCGGAGAAGTGGTCTAGTGGTATAAGTCTAAGAAGTTACTAACAATTGAATTGAATGGTTAGAAGGGCAGATCGCACCGTTTCAAAGTGGTCCAGAATGCGAATTTAGCTGGAAAGATACGGTTTTCAGCCTAAGTTTGAAGTTTTGGAGCAAAGTTGTCTTCTACAAAGTTGTTTCTAATAATGAGGCTCAATGTATTGGTGGGTTAAGTCGGTTCTTAGATATTCTGAATGCTGTAAAATGGCATCAAACCGTTTGAGGAAGCGGTTTGCGTTGTCTTCATGTTTAGGCAGCCTTGAACCACTGAAGACCATATAGCCATAATTTATCCATCGCAGCTCCTTTATTTAAAACGAGATTTTACCTACAGGATTGGTTATCCGGAACCATTTTGTGGAGTCCCAGAGTGTGTTCTGAGGACTGAAATAAAAAATTAGAAAGTTTCCACGGTAAAATCAAACTGGAACGCCTCGAATACATGCAGACAAGCCAAGAGATTTATAAGACTAAGTGCTATAAAAGCTCGGATCTTACTAAATCTTAGTTGAAAAGACCTTCGGGTAATTACAGGTCTGTTGACTGATCACCTAAATAAAATTGGAAGAATTCATTCTACGGAATGTCGTTTTAGCCAATTTCAAACTGAAATTGCAGAACATATACTCTGAGTTTGTGAAGCATTATTCAATCAAAGGATGTCAATATTTGGAAAGGGGTTACAAGAGCCTCCTGAAATTTGGCAAAACGATCCTGGTAGGGTATTAGACTTTATAAAACAAGTCGAACCTAACTGGGATCATGGGCTATGTCAACCAATGTCCATCACACCTTAATTGTGACAGGATGTTGGACTTGCACCAAATCAAATTTGGGTCATATAACAATAATCCTATTATCAGGAAGTTCTTTTTTTGACTTTTTCCTGCCGCGGAATCGCTGTGCATCAGTGAAGCAGATGAACTGGCTGGATTCATTGAAAATCGTACCCTGTGGTTTTTAGTAAAATAAGCTTAAGTTACACGAGGATTCAATAACAAGTTCATTTGTTGATTGAAACCGGGCACTTAAAATTTCCCATACTCTGGCCAAGCTACCGGAACATTAGTGATATAAGGCTAGGAATCGAATTGAATGGTCAGAAGGGCACCATTGGTGGATTAATTCGGTTCTTAGATATTCAAAATGCTGTAAAATGGCATCACACCGTTCGAGGGAGCGGTTTACGTTAGCCAAATGTCTTCATGTTTAGGAAGAGCCTTTCTGACCCTTCAACGACTGAAGACCAGAAGGCCATAATTTATCCAGCGTAACTTCTTTGTTGAAAGTGAGACGAACCGAAATGTGGTAAAGAGAGGCTTAACTATGAACTTTACCTACAGAAATAGGTTAGACACCCAAAACATTTTAAGTGACTGTTCCAGTTCCTCTATTTCCAAACTACCCCAAATTAAAGTAAATAAACAACCCTCAACAATTCAAATAGGACAGCTTGACAGTTTGGTTCAATCGCTAGTTCTATCGACAGATTCAAAGCAGGAGTTCCGCCGAACGATTAATTCCCCATTCCAATTTCTGTTAGATTGCTTTGCGCTTTTTCCAGCACTTCCTGGCTTTGAAATTGACTTTGCATTTGCTTCCTGTAGACTGCCTCGACGCTTGCTATAGAGGTGTCATCCAGTCTCCCCTCGGTATATGTTTTGCCGAATTCAACAAGTATCGGGCATGAACCTATTCCTATCAAGATCCAATGGACTCGCTTGGAAAGAATAGAAGAGAAAAAATAAGCTACCCAACAGCGGAAGATTGAGTGTTTCTGTACATAGATGCCGTCGTTATCCGCTGGATTTTCTGATATTCAATTTCAGAACACTACACTCCTGCTGGGAATTGCTGGAAAAATCAGATCAACAGAGACGACGACGACGACAAAGACGAAGGCACTCAAAAGGTGCTTGCCCTTCCCATCTCCCCGTCGGTGTCTTGCTGTTGTCGTTCTCTAGTGGATTGTTCCTGTTGTGCCTGTTGCAGCCACAATGTATACACAACAAAGCATGCTCTGTTGAAAAACTAGAGAACAGTAGCTTCGGAAAAAAAAAACAACAGTAGGCAACCGCTGCGCTGAGATCGTATCGGTTTACATTTCGTCACTTTCGCTAATAAACAACGTGCAGCGTTGCTGGATTACCCCGAATGGGAAGCAATGAGGTAACTGATATCGTTCGCAGTAACCTAAGGACTGACAACACTGGACGCGGTGAAGATCTGTCAGACTTTCTGCGCCCGTCATCGTAATTATGGTTTCAACTTTCCTCCAGCCATCCGCCGAACGGAAATAGGGTTACGAAAGCGTGAGGGCTGAGGGGACCCTTGGCATGGTCAGCCAACGGAAGAAAGAGAGAGAGAGAGCTCTGCCAAGCTTATCTTTGTGGCACAACGGCGCGATGTCATCATAGCAGTGACCATAGCAGGCAGGGGCTTTTTTCAATTGATATCATTTCTTCGAATCGCGCATCAGTGATTTAGTTTTTTTTCGCGCTGGTCCAACGGTGGTGGTCGCGTTTATGTCGAGTGCAATAAAGAGCGAACAAATGACCGAACGATGACGGCACTCGCCCAAGCCGGTTCACTTCGGTCCATGGCTGTCATTAGGGAATTAGCTCTAGATGAGGCAAATAAAATGTTGAACTCTCGCTTTATGATGAGAACCTGGGCACGGGTAGCTCCATGGCGTTTGGTGGATTGATATCTACGTTAATCGATCACTCATGGGAGCGGAATAAGGCTTTGGTTTCACCGGTTTTCCTGGTCTAAACTGTGCCTGCCACACAATATTCAAATTTATGCATTGATGTTGGCATAGAAAGCCCTTAATTAATAACTGTGGAATTGCAATTAGAACACTGAGACCCGCAGCAGAACTAAAAGCCCGTATGAAAAGCGTCAAAGCCAGGAAAAAGAAGAATATTATTTTATAAATCTAGCTCATGTAAACCGAACCGAACAAAATGGTAAAACGGGTAAATAAACTATAACAATCTTTGAAATCAATCCCACACCTTTAAAAAATAACTTATAATCATTTTCAGAAAATTTCTTTTGCCCCATCGCATGCATGCAGGTCTTCTTTGATGATTCTCCGCATGTATTTCTCCGAAATATTGGCTTCCTTTGCAAGTTTTCTTATGGAACGCACTGGGTTGCGAGCAATTTTTGCACGGCCCGATTTGATCACGTTCGGCGTGCGTGCAAAGCGTGGACGTCCGCCTCCCGGCTTCAGCTGCTTAGGACCATCGTACAGGGACTTTTTTATGCGGTAAACTGTTGCCAAATGGCACCCTACCACCTTGGCAATCTCTTTCGGCTTCTTCTGGGCGAGCAACAAACTGGTGATCACTTCTTTCGCGAACATTTTGACGACTTTGCAATAAAACAAATAGAATGTTTGGATGCAGCACTTGAAAGTAAACATAAACAAATACACTTTCGACAGAAATTAGTCACTAGCTACACGAATTAATCCAATACCCGTATTTGAACATTTTCGCATTATTTTCTGCCGCACCCTGTATTAAGAATAATTTCATGAATTTCACTCTCCGAAATCTTGCGTTTTATTTTTTAACTAGCTGAACCCGGTTCGTGCGCTGCTACGCTTGCAACTAAATGAAGGAAAATTTAATGTAACTGGCACTTTTATGGTTTTTTTCGGAATGAGTTTTTTTTTTCTTGAATAAGCAGGGGTTCAAACTTCTATCAAAACATGCTTCTTACTCGACAAATACACGTTTTGTGTTTAAGTATCCTGGATAATTCTAATTTTTGGTAGAAATTTGTGTTTCATTTGTATGGGAGCCCTCCCTTCCAGAGGGGGTAGTTTCTCAAACCACCATACAATGATTACCTTCAAAACCCCCCACATGCCAAATTTGGTTCCATTTGCTTGAAGAGTTCTCGAACCATCACACGGGGCTCTTCGGTTATAATAATTTGAGTTTCATTTGTTTGAACCCCCCGCCCTTTCAAAAGGGGAGGGGTCTTGAACCACCATAGAAACATTCTTGCCTTCAAAACCCCCCACATGCCAAATTTGATGCGATTTGCTTGATTAGTTCTCGAGTTATGAAGAAATTTGTGTCTCATATGTATCAGATCCCCCCTTTCTGAGAGAGTAGGGGTCTCAAACAATCATAAAAACCTTCCCCAGTCCCAAAAACCCCTTCATATAAATTTTCACGTTGGTCGGACCAGAAATTTCCGAGTCTATAAGGGTCTGACAGGCAGACAGACAGACAGAAATTATTTTTTATGTATATAGAAATCTACCCTTCAAAAACTTCCACATGCCAAATTTGGATCCATTTGCTTGATTTGTTCTCGAGTTATGCAGAAATTCGTGTTTTATTTGTATAAGAGGCCCCTCTTTCAGTGAGCGGAGGAGTTTCAAACCACAATAGAAACATTTCTAGCCTTCAAAAACCTCTACATGCCAAATTTGGTTCCATTATCCTGATAAGTTCTCGAGTTATTCAGAAATTTGTGTTTCATTTGTATGGAAATCCCCCTCCCGCCCCCAGTTGAATCTCGAACATTTGGCAAGTTTCGTCATGAACTTCCGAGCAGACGCTCCTGAATTTCCTGGAAATTCACTTCTAAACTAAACGGAATAGTTTCGTCCAGACTTGCCGAGAAGTCTGAGAAGGGAATATTCTTTCTGAACTTCTTATAAGTCCTATCCTAAACATCAAGGAAAATCTTTTCAAAACCGCGGGGAGTTCTCTTCTATTTCCGAACGTCGTCTACGAATTGCTCTTTCAAATTCTATGCCGCCGTCTGTCACCAACTGCAAGTACGAAGGGGGGATTCATGGGTGCCCGCGTCAAGCGAACCAAATTTTCGCGATTCGGCGAGTACTGCATAAAAGTCGCGAATATAACGTATCATTTTTTCATCGATTTCAAATCAGCTTACGACACAGTAGCAGAGACCAGTTATGGCAGATTGTGCACGAATATGGATTTCCAGCCAAACTGACGCGGTTGGTCAAAGCAACGATGGGTCGAGTTAAGCGCGTTACCGAGTTTCTGAGTCGTGTTTCCTATTCAACATGGCGTTGGATTGTGCGATTCAAAAAACAGGGAAAGAGAAAAGTGTTACGATCTTCAGGAAGTCCATCTAACTGTTTGGCTTGCTTCGCCGATGACGATTACACGGTGTTCAATAAGTTCGAATACAAGTTTTCATCATTGCGTAGGTATGCGCCATGTACATATTCTGCATTGGTATTGGTGTCAGCTTTAGCTTCATTCATACGCTACCGAATGTGCGCGGTGTTGACATTCTGTTAGTTGTTGTTCGTTTGTTACGCGCGATGAAAGAGTATCGGGACTTCGTAATTAAGCGTTTTTTGAACGGTGAGCGACCCGGCGATATATTCCGGCTGCTGAAATCGCATGGGGTCAAGCGGAACTTTGTCTACACGACCATCAGGCGATACCGGGAGACGTCCTCGACCAATGACCGTGCGAGATCCGGTCGGCCGCGTTCAGCGAGGACGCCACGGGTCATCAAGATCGTGAGGAGCGAATTCGGCGCAAAAGAACCGCTCAATCCGGAAAACGGCTGCAGATCTGCGGCTGCTCACACCATACTCACCAAGGACCTTGGTTTCAGGCCTTACAAAAACGTAAGGTCCATGGCGTTTCGGAGGCTACCAGCAAAAGCGGTTGGATCAGAGCTAAGAGGATCCTCTCTCGGCACGCTGGTCAGGAGTTTGTTTTTTCGGACGAGAAACTGTTCGTGCTGCAGCAGCCGCACAATGTGCAAAATGACCGGGTGTGGGCGCCATCGAGGGACAGCATTCCTGAATCCAATATAAACATCCCTCGGTTCCAAAGTGCCGCGTCGGTGATGGTTTGGGGGGCAGTATGCAAACGTGGTAAGCTACCCTTGGTGTTTATTGAAAAAACGTCAAAATCAACGCGGCGTACTACAAAACTGAGGTTTTGGAAAAGGTTGTTGCCCCCAGTCTCCGAAGCCTCTACGGCGATGAGCACTACGTGTTCCAGCAGGACGGTGCACCAGCCCATACGGCAAATGTGGTTCAAGCCTGGTGTCGGGACAATTTAACCGACTTTCTGGACAAAACTTTGTGGCCTCCCAGCTCCCCGGACTTGAATCCTCTCGACTTTTTTGTTTGGTTCTATATGATGGCGAAGCTGAACGAATACAAGGTCAGCACTTTGGATCATTTCAAGACGGTAATTCTCAAAATCTGGGACGAAATGCCCATGCAGTCCGTGCGTGCCGCCTGCGACGCGTTCGAGAAACGTTTGAAGCTCGTTAAGGAGTACAAAGGGGGGGTCATTCCAAGAGAAATGTTGTAAACGTTCCTTGTAAACATAGCTTTCAATAACATAAATCCAAAAAATAAAAAAACATGTTTTCATTTTTTTAACAAATTTTGAAAGTGTATCCGAACTTATTGAACACCGTGTATATCGTACCACGCGAATTTGAGCCGAGGGCGCAAACGCGTCATGTTAACTTATGGTAGGATTGAGCTTATCAGGCTCTCAAGAAGACAACGTTAACCTTCCATCAACGGTGATGAAATTGAGGGTTGTGACTGCCAATAATGACACCAGCAGAGAGACACAAAGGGACATTATGGCTGGCAATCTTACCTACTTTGGACTTTGAAAGACACTAAGATCGAACGAAGTTCACCGAACTACAAAGTTGACCATCTACAAGTTATTAATTAGACCGGGTAGTTTTGTTCTGAACTAAATTAACCAAGTTAGTTTCATCCTTAACTTCGATGATGTTTATTCCTAAACTTTTGGGAAGTATGACCATAAACTTCGCGGATGTTTGATCTTCAATTTCTGTGATATTCTTACTTGAACTACTAAGAAGTGCCCCCTATACTTAAGAGAAGTCCATTCCTGATTTTTTTAGGATTTATTTTTCTGATCTTCTGGAAAGTTTCCTTCAGTACTTTGAAGTATCCCTCTAAAATATTCTATTCTGAATCTCTAGGGAATTCCGTAAATTTTCTAGGGAGTTCCAATAATTTTCAACAAGCTTACAGAAGTTGGTAGCTTTATCAACATACTGAAATTTTGTAGAAAACTTGACATGCTAATAAAAACTATGAAAAGTTATCTCGGATCCTTCTCATAAGTCCAAACCATTGTCTGTATGTGTACGAGATACTAACGGATATTGCGTAAAACTTTTTACATTTTCGGAAAACGTCCGTAAAATCCTAAACGGATCTACTGGAAAGTTTATATAACTTTCGACATGCTCATATAAGTTTGCATTGCATGAAAAACATGCACAAATCTCCCGAAAAGATCTCAGTACTTTTCGGAAAGTTCTGAAAAAAACAGCTCTAAAACAGCTGATACGTTCATAAATTTGCCTATTATAACGTGCGTGAAATTCGTAGATCATGTATTTGATAATTATGTTATGCATTATTTTAAGGTTATTGTATAATAAACACTTTTAGGAAATGCTGGATTTTCACAGGAACTAGTCTTGCTTACACGCTTATTCCATATATGTCTCTTTCAAATCTAAAACTCGTTTTTTTTAATTCAATTACTTTCTGTTTAAGCTTAAGTTTAAGGTTTTCACTTTCACTTTTCTAGGTTGTCTATTATTCTTTGGTCCCGAGACCATGAAAACCATGAAGACAACTATTATCCATGTTTTCAATTGAGTATCACAATAACGGTACATTTTTAAATTCGACCAAAAAAGAATATTTAATAACCTTCTATTTGCTAACAAAATTTGTTAAATTCGGTCCAGAGGTTCAAAAGTTATGAATATTTAAAAGATGACTTTTAAATAAAAGTCAATTTTTAGGATCACTCTAACGCTGAAACGGTCAATACTTTAGAATGAAGAACCAAACTACCACCCAAGTAGCACACAACGATCATAATTAGTTGTAGTAACTTGATTATGACTTAGCAAGTCATATTTATGCTGTCTCAACTGAATGGTAACAAATGTGCTACTAGGGCAATTATTATTAAGTTCTAAGAGATCGTATATGTTATTCCATGGAATTGCTGCATAATAGTGTTGAAGTTATGACTAATCAATAAATAGAAAATTTTTACATTCTAAGAGTCAGCCCGAAAAGACGTTTTATCACAGTCAACGGCCAAAACATCCAAAAGATTATGGGCCTGTTTATACACAAGTAATTTACGAAGGTCATTATTAAAGATTTCGAATTTATAAGGATTCCGCCGTAGTTGGATTTACTGGAAGACAGCAAGATGGACGGAAGCAAGTTAATCATTGAACAGTTGAGCAGCACATTTAAGAAGACTGGAAGTTCAATCTAAAGATGCTCATTGTTCGAGAATAGCTTTGGAAACACATGGAGGATACTATCCTAGTGCCGCTGACTGATGCCTGGAAGGTGACCAGAAGACTGGTGACAATAACGCAACTCGTCGGAACGAACCAACAAAGATTGGTTCAGAAGTACACTTCCGCAAAGCAAACCTGGAAAACATTGGAAGATTACTATCAGAATTCAACCATTACGTCGGTCCTTGCTAGGTTACACCGAGTGATCAATATACATTATCCGGATTAAGATCTTAAACGACACCTTAAATAATGGACAACCTGCTTGAACGAATCGCAAACGCTGGGTACGAGCTGCCAGCCAGAGTCTTCTGAAAATCTTGGGATTGCGTTGGAGAACCGGCTAGACGCTGAACTGACCATGGAGTTTATCAAATGAAAACTGATGGACGAACGACTCGCTGACGTCAACACTGCTGAAGTGGAAGCTAAAGGTAGCTCGGGTCTGGGAGACAATTTTCGTTGCTGTACTAAAGAACTTCACTCTATCGAAAAACGATTGCTTTATTTTCGCGAAACGTATCAAGATTTTATTTACCTAGCTGTCTACGTTAACGATATTCTGTGGCCTGTCGCAATGGGAAAGTGTGCCAGAGCTTCATCCGGGATCTGAACCAACTCTTCACAATAGTTTTTCTCATTTCTTGGAGTTGAAGTGAGTTGGACCAATAAGTGTACTTCGATGAATCAAGCTAGATATATTCGGAAACTTCTAAGCCGCTTCGGAACGGATAAAGCAAGCCATCAAAGACTCCATTGAACCCTGGACATTTGCAAACCTGGTTGGTGGTTTACTCTTTGTTGCAATCAACATTCGTCCAGTGAGCGTCTGTTCTCCATGTTCAGAGCGGCTCATCATCGTCATCGAGCCACCGTGGGACTCTAAACAGTGCTGTCCATGGTGATCCTCTGGTGAGACAGGGGGTTGGGGAAGGTCCAACAATCCACCTTAAAAGTTGCAAATAATTCAGAAGAAAATATGAACCGGCAAAGACATCCACATCACCTGACCAAGGAACAGATTATGAAATCGACCCAATTCTAATTGACAATAAATTCTGCTGCGATATCTGTTGAAATGATACTAGCTTTGTTGGAAGCTGAGAACAACTTGCACTTGCACGAGAAATCACTGAAATGTTGGATAACAGGATTGGGTGACCCGTAACGCTGGTAGATCAGCTTTTCGTGGTACGTTACGGGGTATCAGTCTATGTCTTGTGAAAAGTGACAATCCTCGGATTGAGCAACCGAGGATGAGCTTGGAATAAGGAAAACATGGTTAGTCTTCATTTGTGTGAATTCTCATTTTCTATTCGATGTTCTATAGTTTGAATTGTTTATGACTAGGGTTCTAATGCATGGTCAGTATCGGAGTCATAGTTTGTTCTCTGTGCGATGAATCCGTTTTTGACTCAGGGCGCTCACTCCTCAAAGGGCTTAAATAGCGGAAACTTTCAATAAAAGTCGACTCATTGCCAACAAAACAAACAATGACAAGTGTAAAAACAACAAATACTTTACCATTTCTAAATAGTGGTGAAGCAACTCGACATGTACTAAACAAAGGATACGGGATATACTACAATAGTTCAAACTACTGTTCACGGTGGTTTATGCCCCGAACAGAGGAAAAAAATAGGATTGGGAAACTAGGAGAATTTAAAATTAACACTTCATTTGATCATTTTTAAAAAAATAAAAAATAAAACATTGAAACACTTTTTCAAATTTTCGCTAGCAAACGCGAGCAAATTCCTTTGGATTCTACAACGAGCTTATCTTTTGACAGATAGGCCTATTTCGTCTGCAACTTACAGACTTCTTCAGTGTCGAGGTGCTCAAAAAAGTGAAAGTGAACAAAATAGGGGTTGGGGTGCAGCAGGTTCGT
>JASCZW010012521.1:0-28209 GCA_034211315.2 Aedes japonicus
CGCCACGTATTGCTGAAGCAGATTGAACGTTGAGGCATTCCCTAATGGCTTTAATTCCTATTCCGCATCTAACGCTGAACAAACTGTACCGTCTTACATCTCGCAGCGTGGTTGCCCAAATTTGGACTCAATTCACGCTAATTCGCCAATTTTTGACCACATGTCGAATCGCTGATTGGGCACGTCTATAACCTGACTCAACATGTCCCGTTGACCGACACTACAACATGTTCGTTCCCGAAACGAAGCAAAAGTGCGCTCCCTCGTAAAAAACCACGCACCCCAGCTAGTGCGCAGTTCCCAACAGTAGGTAGGTAGGTACTTGCGATGGGGGCTCTGGCTCTGACATTGATGGCGTCGCGTCGAGGTTCCGAGCCAATGTGCGCTAAAATTCGTGAATGTACCGTTAGCTGGCTGCCTTTATGGCCGTCCGACCGACAGACCAAGCAGTTTGGGGACTAAATCAATTCACTTTCTTTTCGAATTTGGGTGAATCATCGTTGGCGCTGTTGCTACTCTGGCCGTTCGTCGGTTGGCGGTTGGTAAGTGATGCTTTTACCATAGAGCAACAGGGCGAAGGAAGAAATGGAGTCCAACCAATTCAGTGGAACAGACTAGCTACTCTATATAGCACCTATACAAATTCGATTTCAACCGAGGGCCTCATTTTCTATTGACGGCCGAAAAATCAATGCGCTCTCCGATCGACCTTAATTTTCCGACACCGCTCAATGATTATGGCCATTTAAAAATAGTTCACCCAATGCTTCGAGCGGTGCGCCGTCGTCGTCGTCATCTCCGTCGTCGTCGTCGTCGTCGAGCTCTATGGGGCGGTGGTGCAGATGATGTTGGCAATGCGAGGTCTCAAGATCGTGGCCGCGTTCGGATGCGTGCGCCATCATCGCGCATCATCTCTCGGACGTGCGATGATCTTGGGCATTTTGAGGCCATTCGCTCGTTCGGGGTCTTACGGTCGTTTTGTTCGCTCGATCGATCGACCGGACGGATATGGGGGATTGATTTCGTAATTTATGGAAATGGTTGCATGTAGTTGAGAATGATTTAATGATTTTCAACAGAAACAAAAATGATTGGAAATTTTTTGGAGAAATTGGGTTTTCGGTGCGACGCATGCACCTGATCCCGTGGGGTAATAATGTTAAAAATTGACTATATCTGGACTGTGAACTCGAAATCTGGTGCCCTATATTGGATCATGAAGTGGAGAATATATGTCACCTCGGTAGAAATTACATTTTTGGGTTAAAGATTTGAATTGTGACCTACAGTAAATTTCTTTTCTTTAGTAATTCATGTGCCTGAATTTTAGTAAATCAACAAGGAACACTTCCTTACGTATACCATAATTAGCAGCATTTACGTTTGCACACCTTGTGGAAGGAGCTATGGGAATAATTCGTTGAAGACATCACATGTCACCATAGAACGGATCCACTTACTGATACACTGATAGGCAAAATAAAGTGCCCACCTCTTCGTTTTTTTCAATTTTTCTCATTTACTTGGTTCAAATTAAAGTATACAAAGTGTAGTTTTTTTCTTATTTTATTTTTTATATTCTTTTTAAGGGAACGTTCATTAATTACGTCACGCCAAAATTGACTTTTTATAACCCCCCCCCCCCCCCTCCTTGTCACGTTTTTTGTATGGACCTTCAATTTTTTTGTATGGATCGTCACGTTTTCTCAAACCCCCCTCCCCCTACTGCGTGACGTAATTAATGAACATCTCTAAGTTTCACTATGGAATACTGAAAAAAGGAGTTTTACTTAAAGAAAAAAAATCAATTTGTGTTGAAAAAAAACAGTGACAAAATAAAGTGCCCACTTCAAAATCGATATGTTTTCGATACGTTTCCATTGGAAGACCCTCGATTGTTTATGGTTTTGATATTTTGACATGTTTTGAAGCAAACGGCTCAACCTGGTGCATTTGTATACGTGATCGCATTTGATTCAATTGAAAAAATTGAGAACGCAGTGCTTTTGAAAGCAATTCCCTTGTGTATCCGAAAATTGGTCGTTCGTGATGTGCAAAAATGGTGAATCGCACCGGGCTGTCGCTAAGAAGTACAGTATCAGTAAGGCAGCGGTTGGCAAAATTCTTCTGAAGCTTAAAACGTTTTGGATCAGTGGTGGATCGCCCCGGCAGAGGCAGGAAGCGGAAAACGGATGCGAGAACGGACACCAAGATCATGCGCGAAGTCAAGAAGAACCCGAAGGTAACTGTCCACGAGATTTCCAGTTTCCGGTCGAACTGTTCGTCGCCGTCTCGTAGTACAGGGGTTAAATAGCAAACTTGCCCGGAAACGCTCATTTATTAGCAAGGCAAACAAAGCCAAACGGCTTAAGTTTGCTAAGGAGCATGCTGATAAGCCCCTAGAGTTCTGGAAAACGGTTCTCTGGACGGACGAATCAAAATTCGAGCTGTTCAACCGAAAGCGGCGGGTTCGTGTTTGGTGCAGATCGGGAGAGGAGCTTCAGGAGCGCCACATCCAAGGCACGATGAAGCATGGAGGAGGAAATGTGATGGTTTGGGGGTGTTTTTCGTGGGGTGGAGTGGGAAGCATTGTGAAAATCGACGGGATAATGACGGCAGATTCTTACATCAACATCCTGCGAGAAAATCTGGAGGTTTCGCTGATCCAGACGGGCCTTGAAGAGAAGTTCATATTCCAGCAGGACAACGACCCAAAGCATACTGCCAAGAAGACCAAGTCTTTCTTCCGGTCGGATCAAACTGCTGGTCTTCCGGTCGGATCAAACTGCTGGAATGGCCTCCACCAAGCCGGACCTCAATCCCATCGAGAATTTGTGGGCGATTCTCGATGGCAGGGTTGACAAAACTGGTGTTACCAATAAAAATAACTATTTTGAATCCCTGGAGCGCGCCTGGAAAGAGCTAGATCCACAACACCTAAAGAACCTGGTCGAGAGCATGTCGAAGCGTCTGCAGGAGGTCCTGAAGGCCAAAGGAGGACACATCAATTATTGAAATGCTTTTATTTTACTTTAATTTGTGTATTCTGTAGCCTAAATGAAGTGGGCACTTTATTTTGTCACTGTTTTATTTTTCAACACACATTGATTTTTTTTCTTTAAGTAAAACTCCTTTTTTTGCAGTATACCGTAAGTGAAACTTAAAAAGAATATAAAAAATAAGATAATAAAAATGTTTACTTTAATTTGAACCAAGTAAATGAGAGAAATTGAAAAAACGATGAGGTGCCCTAGTAGCACACATGTTGCCATTAAGTTGAGAAAACATAAATGTGCCTTCGTTAGTCATAATCAAGTTGCTGCAACTAATTATGATCGTGGTGTGCTACTTGGGTGGGCACTTTATTAAGCCTATCAGTGTATATTTCGTCAAGCAATTATCTTCAGGAAGACACTCCTCTATCCCACGTTCTAGTTCAAATTAAGGTCTGTACTCACATTAATCTGGACACCTTCAAATTACTGTTACTTTTTATACATTGAACATAAGAGTGAAAAATATAGCTGGGATATAGCTGCGAATATTTGATGAAAAATAATAAATACTATGATTGGGATTTACATTTCATGTTTAGTGTTCAAGATGATTACGAATGAATAGCACGTGCGCGAGCAGATGTTGTACGGACGCAAGCCAAATCCTGAATTGTCAATACGGAAACTTGCAAAAAATGGAATTATCTAAATCCACTATTCACACGGCTTAATTAACTGGGTTCATACCATGCTTGCAAAAAGAGAAATCACTTCAGAGCTGGGAAGTTCGTCTATTACAATACGGGCAACAAAAGGTTGTCCGCAAGGAGGAGTCCTCTCACCACTTATGTGGTCCTTAGTTGTAGACGAGCTTCTAAGAAGCTTAGAGGAAAAAGGTTTCGAGGTTGTAGGTTTTGCAGACGATATAGTCATTATAGTGAGGGAAAATTTGACAACATCATTTCAGAAAGAATGCAATGGGCCCTAAAATTTACCCAGTCTTGGTGTATCAAGGAGGGCCTTAGCATTAATCCAGCAAAAGTAGTAATTGTACCTTTCACTAGGAAAAGGAAGTTTAGTCTAAAAGCGTTTCAGCTAGGAGGATTAAAGATCCATCTTAGTGAACAGGTTAAATACTTGGGAGTGATACTGGATGCCAAACTGAACTGGAATGCTCATCTTGGAGTGTGTGATCGGTAAGGCAACCAGTGCTTTCTGGATTTGCTCAAAAACATTTGGCAGAAAATGGGGTCTAAGACCAAAAATGATAATGTGGATTTATACATCGATAATACGTCCAAAACTATCGTATGCTTCTCTTGTGTGGTGGCCAAAAACAAAAGAGGCTACTGCACAGAAAAAGCTTACAAAACTTCAACGGCTAGTGTCCATTGCTATAACGGGAGCGATGCGCAGCACTCCCTCAAATGCGTTGAATGCAATGCTAAATCTGCTGCCTTTGCACGAATACGTGCAACTAGAAGCGGAAAAGAGTATGCTTAGACTTAAACGGTTGAAAACTTTCATGTCTGGTGACTTAGTCGGTCACCTGAGCACTTCACAAAGCTTTCAAAATGGGCCAGTGATGTATATGAATGGAGACTGGATGAAACCTGTGGAAAACCATGACATCCCTTACAAGATATGTGAAACGTCACGTATAGATTGGGAAGTCGGAGGTCCCACTGTTCGTCATGGCTCAATAAAATTCTCACAGATGGCTCAAAAATTGGAACAAAAACGGGAGCAGGAATCTTCGGCCCTGGGGTAGAAAACTCAGTGGCGATGGGAAACTATCCAACGGTTTTCCAAGCGGAAATCTTTGCTATAATAAAATGTGTTAACGTTTGTCTGAAGAGAAAATATAGATATGCAAATATTTGTATTTTTACAGACAGCCAAGCGGCACTCAAAGCGTTAAGTAATTATAAATGTACATCCAAACTTGTCTGGGAATGCATTCTTTCATTGCGAAAGGTGTGCCAAGAGAACTCGGTAAATTTATTCTGGGTTCCGGGACACTGTGGCATTGAAGGCAATGAAAGGGCAGACGAGCTTGCTAAACAAGGTTCAAATGCACAGTTTATTGGCCCAGAACCATTCTGCGGTATATCATACTGTGCCATAAAAATGGAATTAAAATCTTGGGAAGAGCAAAGGGTGATGACCAATTGGTTGGTCACCACAAAGTGTTCTCAAGCGAAAAGGTTTATAATTCCAAATGTTACAATTAGTAAAAAGCTTCTGGAGCTCAATAAGAGAGTTCTTTGTACCTATACTGGCCTAGTAACCGGACATTGCCCGAGTAGATATCATTTGAAAAACATTGGCCAGGTTCAGAATGATATCTGTCGTTTCTGTAACATGGAACGTGAAACCTCGGAACATCTGCTTTGCAGTTGTGATGCTGTGTACAAGAGCAGACTTAAATTTCTGTACAGTGGCTATATGCAACCTAAAGAAATTTGGACTGCAAATCCTGGGAAGGTGGTGGGTTTTATAAACTCAATTTTGCCTGACTGGGAGACGCGTCTTAGGCTGGTCACTTGACAAATGGTGATCTAGCTTTTAGATGCGAATTAGTATAGTAAACAGGGGTATACCACAAAAGTTCAACGCAGTGGACGCAGTGGTTCTACGCCCCAACAAAAAAAAAAAAAAAAAAAAATTCACACGGCCTGCCCAAATCCTTTTTGACGGTCCAAAGGAAACCTAGAAGTGATGAAAAAATAGACCTTCTGATTGAGCCATGAACCGATTAATGAAGAGGATATTGAAGGAAAACCCGAATCTCTCTATTCGAACGCTGGCTTGTAAAATAAGAATGTCACCTGATTTTGGCCAAAAAGCCAAACAGCGTTTGTAGCTGAAGTCGTTTGAAGTAAAACAGTTCCAAATCGTAACGCTAAACAGAACTTGGCAACAAAATAGCGGGCTCGACGTTTGTACTGCGAATAGTTGACGAAGTTTCAAACGTTGTTACTGACGACGAAACATATTTCCTGGAGGATTTCAAGCAGTTTCCAGAGCTGGTCTTCTATTCTGCTGTGGCCAGGAATGCTACAGCTGTGCATTTCAGGACAAAAAAGACGTGGAAATTTCTCAAAAAAAAAAAAACCGTATGTTGGGCAAAAGCAATTTGCGTAATACGTGCATGAACAAGTAAATCCTTTCTTACTACAGCCACAATCAACAACGAATTTAACCAGAAAGAATTCCTGCAGATACGATTGCTACCCATCATAAAAAAACCTTTGTTCTGATTCGATTTGACATCATGCCATTACGCTACAACTGTGATGGATTGGTGCGAAGCAAATCAAGTGAATTTTGTACCAACAACCGCAAATCCGCCAAATTGTTCAGAGTTACGTCCAAGCTCGAGGGAGCTTTCTGGAAATAAACAAGGATTCAAATATATCAAACACTTCCAAAAAATTGGCCAAAGAAGGCTACCACGGTATCTGAAGAGTCTGTACCAACCCCTGATGGATGGTGTTAAGCGCAAAGTTCAAAAATTTAATGGAAATATCGAATAACTGTGTTATAACCTCGTGAATTGTTAAATCATTTTCCATAAATCTGAAATAAACTGCTACAATTGAAATATAATGCAAAATTTGTGTTTTACTTAAGTTTTGAGGTGTCCGGATTATTGTGGATACAGACCTTAGATTGAATTTACTGCCATTGCTCTTGATTTGCACGTTTTTTTTTTTTAAATGTTCGAATATATCTTCAAACAAAGGTATATTTTGTATGAAAGCGAACATCTCGTATGATTATAAAAACTAGCAAAAGTTTTCAGAATCCTACAATATTAAAAGTGGAATTTATCATTGCTCGATAACGTTTGCATTAACAAAATGTACTTTTTTTTGGCGATAAAAAAAAGCGAAGACAGATAATTGCTTTTGATAAATTTCCCTTGGAAGCTAATTATTTGAGCTTCCTTGCACTTGCAGTTAACCGGAACATTCGCCATGGCGGACGAAAACATGCGTGCAGGCATGTTTTGAGTTCTTTCTTCGTTTTATTTATCAATTCCTCCTCAGTTTTCGTGACAAAATTTTTAAAATTCTCGATGGGACGCAGATAGGGGACGCTGGGCGGTTTCGCCGACTTGGGTATCACATCGATGTTCAGCCGCAGTGAACGCGACTTCCGCTTCCTGACATGTATGTTCATGTTCGCCAGGTACTTTTTCACTGTTTGGCCGGTTGCACCAACCTCCCGGCCAAGTGCACGTAGCGATGAAGCCACTTTTCCCTCGGTCTTACTCGTCAGCATCCTTTGGAACTTCTTGTCGCTCAGGGTCGGCCGTCCGGAACCGGACTTTCTTTCGATGCTCTGATTATTGTCTAATAGTGCCAAGATGTTGTAGATGCCAACACTTCTAAACGGAGTTGCTTCACTGTTTTTGCCATCATGGTAAGAGTTCGACTGATAGAGTTGTCAAATTTTGTCTGCCGACTCATGGGTTACTATGTTTTGTTACGGTAGTAAACCCATGAAAAATCGGCAAACTTTTGTCCATTTTTTTAATGCAAACGTAAATCATTCAATGATTTACTGGCCTGAATTTTTTTTCCAAAATAATCTAACAAAAATTAAAATATGGATAAAAAATTTGCGAAAAACTTCCTTTCAAACAATATTTATTTGTTAAGTTGGGGAGTACAGCTTAAGAATTTAAGAACAACCGTTGGTGATAGGGTTTTTAGTATCTAATTTAAGACACGGGGAGCCCACGTAGCCTTCAGTACACACATTGAAAACGTACTGTTCAATATCATGCACATAAATGAAGCGTTACAAAACATGAAAGTTTACATTAAAAAGAGTGAAAGTTGCTGAGATATTTCAGATATTGTCTGAAATGCTGTTTGCAAAAGACCGACTTTCATAGAAATTTTTTTGCAACTTTCGGTGTCATGTATGATAACATAACATGCATCACAATATTCAGGATGTCTTTATCAAGACCCGGTTCTAGTTGCGTTCCTTTATGGAAAGCGTACCAAAGCGCGGAACCACAGAACTCTACACTTTAACACTTTACATTTCTTCCACTTCAGGATCAACCGAATTAAGACCATATACATATAATATATACGAATGCTTGTAGTATTTTTCATTTGCATAAATATGTACACTATTATATAAATATTTCATGGGAATGCAAGGGACCATCAGGGCACCCGATTGAAGCACTCTGGATAGGGAGGATGAGAATGCCAATTCCCAATTGCTAACAGTTTGTGAATTTCGGTTTGCGCTCCGACGGCTGCCTTGGAATGATCCAGTAAGACTGCCCCCCTACGAACAGCGATGCGCTTTGGTACGCCTACCGACGTTGGCTGATAGAAGGGTTCTCTTGCAACGGCTTTTCATATTCGACATCCTGAGTAATAAAATTGATTGTTCGGCGCTCCTGGGTAACATACAACTTAACGCTCCAGCAAGAATAACTCGGCGTCCGGATTTTCTTCGACTATCTACGCATCGTACTCTATTCGGACAGAACAACCCATTCGACGTTTGTTGCCGTAGGTTTGATGAAGTGTCTGACCATTTTGAATTTAACACATGCAAGACAATGTTCAAAACTAGAATTAGTGTTTAGTATAATCTGTCTGTACGAGTTATTCGAAGACAAGTAAATAAATAAATAAAAAAATAAATAAATAAATAAATGGTGGGCTCTTTTCCCCGTCCATTGGGGCATCCTCATGTTAGATAGTTCGCTCTTATGACCAATTGTCCAATCTTATTGGTAACTCCAGTATTGTCAACCCTTGCATCTAGAATCGCCCACAAATTCTCGATGGGGTTGAGATCCGGGCTTTGTGGAGGCCATTCCAGCGGTTTGATCCAACCGCAAGAAAGACTTGGGCTTCTTGGCAGCATGCATGTTGTCCTGCTGAAATACGAACTTCTCTTCAAGACCCGTCTGGATCAGTGAAACCTTCAGATTTTCTCGCAGGATGTTGATGTAAGAATCTGCCGTTATTACCCCGTTGATTATCTCGAGGCTACCCACTTCACTCCACGATAAACTCCCCCAGACCATCACATGTCCTCTTCCATGCTCCACTGTGCCTTGCATGTGACGCTCCTGAACCTCCGCATATGATCTGCATCCGAATTTTGATTCGTCAGTCCAGAGAACCGTTTTCCAGAATTGTACGGGCTTATCAGCATGCGCAATAGCAAACCTGAGCCGTTCGGCTTTGTTTGCCTTGCTAATAAATGGGCGCTTCCGGGAAACTTTGTTAATTTGCCCCTGTGCTACGAGACGGCGACGAACAGTTCGACCAGAAACTGATAGCTGAAGGGTTTCCTTGCAAATACTGTACTTCCTAGGGACAGCCCGGTGCGATTCACCGTTTTGCACATCACGATCCACCAATTTTCGGGTACACAAGGGAATTGCTTTCGAAATCACTATGTTCTCTATTTTTTTCAACTGAATCAAACGCGATCACATATTAAATAATGGTGAAGCCGATTGCTTTAAAACACTTCAAAATATCAAAACATAAACAATCAAGGGGCCTTTCGACGGAAACTTATCGAAAACATATCGATTTTTAAGGAGGGCACTTTATTTTGTCAATGATTTTCTTTTTCAATACATATTGATTTTTAGTTCACTAAGTCTAACTCGTCTTTTATTATTATTTCATAAGTGAAAGTTGAAAAGACTATGGAAAATAAGGTACCAAAAATGATTATATGGATTTACACCAGCATAGTTAGGCCAAGAATTACTTACGCCTCTTTAGTGTGGTGGCCAAAAACAAAAGAAGTAACTGCTCAGAAAAAACAGGGTAAGCTGCATATTCTAGCTTGTCTTTCAATAACCGGGGCAATGCATAGCACATCATCGATGGCGCTAAATGCCCTCTTAAATTTACTACCACTTCATCAATTTATAGAGTTACAAGCAGGGAAAAGTTTTCAACTAATGATACGAGCTGACGGGATTCAAAAAGGAAAATTGGTGGGCCATTTAGGGATCCTTGAAAACTTCCATTTGAATCCAGCGACAAACTCAATAGTAGACTGGATGCCGATGAAAGCAAACTATGAAATCACCTTTAAAGTGGTCGCAACAAGCCGCTACTTATGAGAACAAGGTGGGCCAAGTCTTCGTCCAGGCTCTATTGTGTTTCTCACAGATAGTTCAAAAATGAACAAGAAAACAGGATGTGGGGTTTTTGGTCCGGAGATAAAACAATTTACTCCTAGGGGACAATATCCAACAGTATTTCAAGCGGAAATTTATGCAATTATGGAATGTGTTCATATCTGCCTTAAGAGAAGGTATAGATTCGCAAATATTTGTATTTGTTCAGATAGCTTAGCAGCTTTAAATGCAGTTAAAGCATATACATGTCAGTCAATGTTAGTTTGGGAGTGCATCCTTTTATTGAAGCAATTGGCCAGTGGGAATGAAGTCAATTTGTACTGGGTTCCCGGACATTGCGGAATAGAGGGATATGAAAAAGCGGATAGTCTGGCCAGGAAGGGCTCCGACACTGCGTTCACAGGTCCGGAGCTATTCTGTGGAGTTGCAGATTGTTCTCTAAAGATGGAGTTTAAGCAGTGGGAAATGTCTATGGTACAAGCAAATTGGAATACCACAGATTCATCACGACAAGCAAGATTTATAGTACCGAGTGAGAAAAACACTCTAAACCTACTTAGATTAAACAAAAATAACCTGAGGATGATAACCGGTCTGTTCACTGGCCACTGCCCTAGTAGATACCACTTGGAAAACGTGGGCAAACTTGAAAACCCACGATGCCGATGTTGCCAACAAGATAGCGAAACTTCAGAACATTTGGTCTGTGATTGTAGTATTTTATTTAGAAGTCGGCTTCCAATTTTAGGAAAAGGGCTTCTACAACCCTATGAAGTCTGACAGTTGAGTCCAAGTAAGGTAATAGACTTTATTAGGCAAGTCGAACATACCTGGGACAAAATGCAGGCTCAGACAGTGCCCATGACATCACAATTGTGATGGGTAAACTGATCTGGTTTTCACGGCTCTAAAAAAAAAGTATCAAAAAAAAAACTCGGGGGTTTTCACTTTAATTTGAATCAAAGAAATGGTGAGGTGGGCACTATATTTTGCCTATCAGTGTAGATATCAATATAGATTATATAATTCTAGTTTTTGCTTCCTGCGTGGAAAGATTCTACGGCCACCCGTTACGAACGAAATGTACACAAAACAAACAATAACCACACAAACCAACCCCGTAACTACATTCACTAGAGATCTGCAGCTAATCTGTTTCGGTGATTTATGTTTCTTTCAAGGAAAGGAATATCTGCAACCAGACTCCTGAAGAACTCAAGGTGTGGGGTTGAGGCTAGCCACCTTGTTAACCGCGTTTCAACCGTCCCAGTCTAGACATATTTTCGGAACTAGGTTGCCCGGGGTCGTGTACCGACCGCTCATGGCCATCATGCTTTTTCGCGTCGTTGAATGTTGTTTCCTCGACATTAACGCATACAGATGCTATCTAAAGCAATCATGGCAGACAGAATCTGCATCAAGGGAAAGGTAATTTCCCTGTGACGCCGGTTGATCCTCCCATCCTATCTCCGGGTTTCGTCGGTGGGTCCACCGACCTTTGGTGGAGTTATTCCATTCCACTTGACCATTGGTGTGGCTCTAGTGGTCCTACGGATACCTCTCGTGCTTCGTTGTTCAGAGCATTCTATGTCTCCTTTCACGATGATGCCGATGAATATCATCCCCACTAAGAGGCAGCCCGCATCGTTTAAAGGGTGGAATGGTCAAAAATTGGTCAAGTGTATACTGAACATTCGATTATATAAATGATCAATCTTTATTTCTTTTTGAAGTTTATCGACTACAAAAAACAGGATAACTATTTCATTAGGCTTCCGATTTTCCAAATGCAAACTGTAGGGCTCTACGTTTCACACCTATCATCAAGTTTTGTACGCTGTTATATCCTTCTTATTTAGTGCTGAACGCCAATTTGGCTATTTGACCCTATCTTTTTTCTACACTGATATATAATTTAAAAAAAAATTGGCATCAGTGGTCAGGTGTTGACCGTTAATAGCTTAGTCATTTCTAAAACAAAAATCCAACATGTTTGCCCCAATCGATCGAAAATATTTCTGAGCTTCAACTTCATTAGAGAACAATGTTGATTTTTGGCAACATACTATTGAAAAAATCATTAGTTTTAAGCCTTGTCCTTAAAAGTATATTAACCCTTCAGGCCTAAATGATCACATATGACCCCAAAATGAAAACGGCTGTTTAAAATTACATACTGAATGAAAGTGTACACTGTCTAAGGAAAATTTCATCTACATCAGTTCTTCTATCTGGCAAATATATTGAAAAAACATATGACGTCAAGGCCTAATTGACGACCTAGAACATCCTGAATATGCAGAAGTTCAGGAAGAAAAAATAAATGCCTTATTAAGAGTATAAAGCGTTGATTTAAAATACGGTATAAACATTGTGTTTTTGGTAATAAACGTTAAATATTTTTGTATCATTCTGAGATGTTCTATGTTGTCCAAAATGCACTTGAATTCAGAATTTCAGATCTACAGTTGTAGCAGTTGCTTTAAGGGGCTATATAAGATTATGATATGTATTCAAACATATTGAATGAACTCTTTGGAAAGTCAGTAGTCATTGTTTGATAAGTGTGTGACGTTTAAGGTCATCAAAACTGTCCTTGAGTTCAGAACATATTATCTACAGTAATAACTATAGCTTTTTTCGGTATACCAAATGCTACGTATTCAATCATATTCAGGTAATATTTTAGAACGTAAACAAACATTACGAGAATAATGTTGAATTTTCGCTGTCAGATTTTTCCATTTTTCCCTTCAATTTTTAAAATTTATAATCTTACATTGAGAACTACACATTATACAGTGTTTCAGTGCATTTGTTTTCGGTTGTCCTATCTTTCCAGTGTGCTCTTGAATGTTGTGAAAAAGTAGCGTCGAAGAGAAAAGTTCGGTCTCACGCGTTTCGGGAAAAAGTGTTCAAGTTTCGTATGAAATCCATTCCGCCGAAGACCAAAAACGTGCTGATCCGTTGAAAAATTCAGTGGCAAACCGTATGTACATGTTTTTCTACCCGAATAGGCGCCGCTAAAAAGTGATCATAGAGTGTACGTGTTTGTTCAGTCAGTAGAAGTGAACAGGGCGGGTGAGCGCACGCTTGTAGTAGTATCTGTTTTGTATGTGGATAGTGGGAAAAAAGAAGACGAATCTTGAAAAGTCAGAAGAATCAGAAGGACGGAAAACCGCCTAGAGCGGCGGCGTTGGTGACTTGCTCGTTGCAACAAACCCCAATGGATATCGTATGAATATTAGGTTACCGATTGAATACAGCTAAGTACCCATTATATATATTTTAAAATTTAACAATTACAGTCTCAAAACACTGTCAGATCCACGACCTTTCCTTCTTTATGTGAAGCGGCACGTCTTGTTGTATTTTATGTGTTTCGCATTCCTATTTGATTCGCCTCGCGGTTTTGAGATTCCTGTTTAGTGTTTCTAGTCGTTCTATATAGTGGAAAATGTATATTCAGCAAAAGTGCTCACATATTAATGTTTGAAAAACCATATCTTCTGTAGTTACGGGCTCAATTTTTTTGTCATTTCAGCATGAACCTATAAATTGTACTTCTGCATTTCAACTTCTATTCTTCTATACGACTGGCATGCGACAATTAGCAGTACGGGATTATGTATATTTAAATAAATTTGGTATTGTGATTGGATGAGCCATTTTTATCAGGAGCCATCAAATCGGGCTCTTCGATCACTTATACTGCTGCCCTTGGAATTTTACTAGCAGATTATTAGGAAAACTTTTCAAAGAATGCCTCTAAGAATAATCTGTGGCTTTTCAGAAAAAAGAAACTATCATACGTCTTTTTATTGAAATTTCAACTATGATAGTTGTAATGATCCACTCTGTTTTCAGGTTTTACAAGACATTCAGGAATTAATACATACCTATATTTTTCTTTCAGTAATACAGCAGTGGATTTCAGATGTTTTTTAAGAATACATGTTTTACATTAATAAAAAAAACAAAAATATTTAATTTTGCAATATTATATCGATTTATTTTCATCATATCATTGGTTATTATTTAAATTAATCATATTAAATTTTCTGGTTGTGGATTTTTAACTATTATGTATACATCAAATAAAATGCTGTTCAATTCTGCTGCGTATGTTTTGAATTAGATGAGGTGAGATCAGTGACCAAACAGGGGATCAGTGGACCAATCATCGTTTGAACCTATGATATTCACCTCAAATTTGTATAGCTGTAACACAACAACACATCGACATTTTAGATATACCATTCTTTATATATAATTTCAGGTCACTCATTAAGTTTCCAAGTTTTGTAAAATAATTATCATTTTTGTTCTCGTGGCTAGCATTATCCAAACTTTTAGGTGCAATCGCTTCTACAATAGCAGAAAGGACAACAATCTGCAGACATGTGTAATAATTATTATCCTTATACATTATAATATCCCTTCACTATATTTTATTCACTGTTGTATAGGGTTGAGGCTTATCATTTTTGACTTATCCATATTCATTTGCCGATAGCTCTTCTCAGAAGCTCAATTTCAAAATATAATGTATGATGAACTTATGGTGCTTGAGTAGACCTACAACTTGGTTTAACAATACATAGCTCTATCTCTTATATCTGAGGAATAAGAGCGTATATTCGCAGTGATCTTCGCGATGATATTCGCGGTGAAGATCACGCGATTATCATCGTGAAGATCACTGTGAATATACGCTCTCATGTCGAAGATATAGGAGTTAGAGCAATGTACTGTTAAACAAAGTTGTAGGTCTACTCATGCACTACAAGTTCATCATACATCATATTATCAAATCGACCCTCTGAAAGGAGATATTGGCAAATGAATATGCCTGAGTCAAAAATGATAAGCCGCAACCCTGCTGTTGTATATGGCATTGTATAATGATTTAACATTTTTTTAATAATCATTACCTTTTCTAGCATTACATTGATTTTCATGATTTACTTTAATATTATTCTATTATTTTTATTTCGGAGCGTATGGTACGGTATGTCCACGCATCCATCCTCCCCTGTAGATTCAAAAAATGCGTTGTAGTTCAAATCTATTTGTTTGAATACAACTCATTTTACAGAATCATCTTTTGCGGTAAATGCAACGCAGTAGGCCTGGCCGCTTTGATGCTTGTATCATGTCTTTGATATGCTGCAAGCATCAATATTGACAAAAAAAAATAATTGGGCGTCATCTAACCCAATTATTTCCAGGATGCTTTCTCGTACTGGCTGCGTTTGTATTAGATTAGATTAGATTAGATTAGATTAGATTAGTAAACAAACATTACGAGAATAATTGGATGATCGGGGTCATCCAATTTTTGCTTGAGTTCGAAACAGTTCTACAGTTGTAACAGGAGCTGTTTGGGCTATATAAGGTGACTATATGTATTCAAACATATTCAATGAATCTTTTGGAAGATGAACGGTCAATATTTTATCTGATTTTTTTGTGATCTTCTAGGTCATGGCGTTTCGAACTTTGATTTTACAGTTATAATAGTAGTGTTTAAGCAATACAAAGTTACAATAAATACTCAAACAAATACAATTAATATTCATAAAGATCAATAAACATTATAAAGTAATTGAAGATGTTCTGGATCATCCAAACTATCCTTGAAATCCTAACATAAGACCTACAGCTGCACCAAAAGCTTTCTGTTGTATGTGAAGCTACGTTGTGTATTAAAATATATTCAATGAATATCTTGAAAGACCAACAGACATTATGAGGTAATCTTCTAGATTATTCAAACTATTTTGGAATTCAAAACTGATAGTCTACAGCTGTAGATATCTGGACCAAACAAAGTAACAATATGTATTTGATCAATTTAATTGAGTCTTTTGAAAGTTCAACAGATATAATGAGTCATCTTGGGATGTTCTAGTTAACAAAATCTGCCCTTGATTTCAGAAGATAAGATCTACAGTCGTAACAGTAAAAAATATATCTCATTTTTTTCAATCATTTCTATGTTGATGAGCACCAATTTAATCAGAGCACACCAAATTGCCTGTATAATAACGCTTGGCTCGAAAGGGTTAATTCAAAGAATGCTGCATTGTACAATCTGAATGGCTTACATTTAAAGACTGTATTCAATGAAATTTGGACACACGCAATTGTTCGTAACTTTTTAGCGTGTGGGTAAAACTTATTGAAATTTTAACATGAATGTATTTCATTGTGTTGTGTCAATTGTGTAATGAGTTTCGTGAAAATCGGTCGAGTGATTTCGGTGATGGCTTCGAATGAAGAAATAGAGCGCCAACAAATTTTGGGCACTCACTTCGAAAACCCAAACGCTTCTCATCGATGGAACGGAAAACAGCTCGGGATCGCACATTCAATCGTATCTCATGTGATCAAAACGGTCCGTAAGACAACCAAGCGGAAAAATGGTAGTGGCAAAAAACGTGGCACATCAAATCCGGAGAAGGCCAGGATAGTATTGAACCACTTTAAGCGTTATCCTAACATTTCGATCAGGGATGTTGCGAAAAAGGCGAAAGTTTCAGTTTGTTTTGTGCAGAAAACAATGAAACGTTCTGGATTACATGTGTACAAGGTCCAGAAGGCACCGAACCGGAGCGATAAACAGAACTCGGTGGCCAAAACTCGTGCAAGAAAACTGTACAGGGAGTGGCTCACAAAACCGTTCTGCATTGTGATGGACGATGAGACCTACATTAAAGCCGACACCAAACAAATGCCAGGACAGGAACACTATGTCGCCACCTCTACGTTGGCCGTTCCGGAGAGTGTACGGAAGAAGAAACTGTCGAAATTCTCCAAAAAATTCCTTGTCTGCCCTTCATCACCTCTGGGACCGTCAACGGACAAATCTACAAGGACGAATGCCTCCAAAAACGACTTCTGCCCTTCTTGAGATCTCACGATGGCCCGACACTATTTTGGTCGGATTTGGCATCTTGCCACTATGCCTGGACCGTCTTAGACTGGTACAAAGATAATAATGTAGTTTTTGTACCTAAAGACGTCAACCCTCCAAACACTCCGGAACTTCGCCCAATTGAAAATTTTTGGGCAATCATGAAGGCAAAGCTCGTTAAAACTCCAAAGCTGATAGAAAATGGACTTGAACTAATGAAAGTGTGGTTAAAAGTAGGTAAACAAGTCGGTCCTATCATTGCCCAAAAAATTATGAAAGGGGTCAAGGCAAAGGTGCGGGCATTTGGGTTGGGAGAAGAGGTTCAATAAACCAATGATGTCAAAACTTAACCATTTAGTAGTACTTTATTTCCAGAAAGATTGAAAAGAATCGAGCTCAAGGAAAATTTTTGGTGACCTATTTTGTGTGTCCACATTTTATCGAATACAGTCTTTAGTCAGCCTTCAAAAACGCTTTATTACCTGTGACATATATGCGGGTCGTAGAGTTCTCTTCATCTTTCTTAAGTATGCGTTCGACTAACAGTTGTAAGGATGTGATCAGGGTGGGATTGTCTTGTATCTGATGCATGTCTCATATCTAAGGGTTCGCAATCCCACCCCAGATTTCTCAACAAATGACAACGGATCCGGATGTGACACTTCTCTTAACAGTAGATTAAGTCTTCGCCACCTACGATACACCTGTGCTTCGCTATTGAGAAAATCCACATTTGAAAATCTATCGCACCGATAATCTCTCAATGAACCTTTTAGAGGTCACTTCCAACTCGTGCCGCCCAATAGTCAGTTCCTTACCGGTATGGGTGGCATTGATCTTGCATCACGAGCAATTGGTGACCGCCGACGACGAGGTGGATGGTATTTTGCGGTCTCGTTCATTTCTCCTCACCTTCATTGCTTTGGACACGTCGTCGTCGTCGTCGTCGTCGTCGTCGTCGTCGGTCAGTTCCAAGCCAACCGTATTGAGGTCGTTCGTTGGTGCGTACTTTGACGGTACTTTAGGGAAGTAATAAACGCATTCAACTCACAGTTGTTTTGTTAACCACGCTGCCCATACCGTTCGTTTATTTACTGACCTATTTGGGAAATTGTTTCGTTCAGGCCACTGTGGCTGATGAGCCGGGCGCTGTGGTTCATCGGATTTTATGATGCCTATTTGGTTTGAAGAATGGAGTAAAATTTAAAGACCATTTTTGGCAACACTTCCCTAACTGGCGCATTTCGCCAACGAACAAGTAGCGGTAGTGTTATTCTTGTCACGAATTTTCGATTGTTTTGCCGTATACTTCATTAGTGTGCTGGGAGGGAGGTGTTCCATACAATTTATCTCCCCAAAGGAACCGTCGTCAGTCATATGTAGTTCAATCGAGGGTGGTCGCCGCGGCCGGCGATCAGCCAAGCACTTGACTGCGGTTTGGAGAGTGTCCAGGTGGTGTCCCAATTTGTGTCGTGATTGATTGTGACGAGTGAGTGCGGTTGGTATTCAGGCATGCCATATGAAGGGCCTACAATCAAACAATTTGCTTTGACATGATTGGTGGTGAACTCGATTCATCGTTTAAGGTAGAAAATTGCGGACTGTTTTTCGAATGGCCTTGCTGGTGAAAGTTTGTTTCAATTGTTTTCAAAAAGCTAGTTGTATTGTTCTGAGTAAAGATTATTTGGATCATGATTTGAGAAATAATAACATGCTGTTAAAGCAAATCGTTAAGGTTTACCTCACAGAATTCCTGGTTAAGGTAACAAGTTTTTAGTTTTCTTGTATTTGAAGTTAAAAGATGCAGTCAAAATTTGGACGAAACAATCAATCACGCACAAATTAGCGTAACAATTGTAAACCTAAGACAATATTTATTTACTCAGACGGCTTACACCCCATCACTGCCAATAACTAACTTTGGGCTGAAATCGATCAACTGCTGGCTTCAAAGTAAATATACGATCAAGCTAGCCCGGTAATTAGATTACTTGCACAACGATCCCATATTGCGAGACCCGTTCTGACACATTGCCACCCTGGTACACACATGTATGGCTCAGTTGACCTATTTTCCCCGGGCAGAAAATGTGAGCACGCACGAATGCGGTAGGTAACTTCCACTCACTCCGAGCACGCATGAAACGCACCAATAAAAGCGACAACGAACGCATCAACAGCAACATCTATGCCAATGCACGTATCCATCGGAACGGCTGTAGCTGCGCCCCGCTCTGTCCCATCCATGTAGGTAGGCAGTGTCAGGAACACTCGCTCTACACGCTCTAGATCTTTAATTACCGGCGGCAGCAGCAGCAGCAGCAGCAACAGCAATGAGTGACTTGTAAAACAAAAACAGAAGAATAAGAGACGAACCCCTCCTCGAAGAGAGGCAGTGAGCGAGCGAATTAATATGAAATTAATTAATCGGGGCATGGTGGCTTTTTGTGTTGATTCGATGCAAGCATCTACGGAAGGGTTAATAATTTGTGCAGACTCGATGCGACCACCGCCAGGATGCTAGGGAATAAAGCAGGTCGCTCTTTTGGTTAGTTTCACAGAGGCGTTTAAATATATGTAGGATATGAACGGCTTGAGTTTGAAATCTGTAGAAGTCACTTGCAATGTTGGCTTATGAGAATGACTTAAGCTGTAATGTTATTTACACAGATAAAAAGAAACATTGAATTTTCTGCGTTATCTAATGCACATACAGGGAATGCTAGACTTGGCAGAAAATAATGGGATGTTTCATGTAAATTTAAGCCAGATAGCGCCTGAATCTAGCCTGTTCTATGAAAGATTTCAAACATTGTTATATGGCGTATGAAAAATTGCATACAACTTCGTTGTTTACGCCTCCTTTGGCTTGGAATTAAACGAAGGGAAATTTTACACGCTTGTTAAAATTAATTATTTTTTTCTGTGTACACTCTTAGAAAATTTTACAGTATTCGGTAATTTTTTACCGAACTTTCAACAGCTGAACGTTCGGTAATCCGATTTACCAGATTTCGGTGAAATTTTACAGAGATAAAAAAAATTGCCGAAGCATGTCAACTTTTATCGAAATCCGGTTCTGGACGCCCGATAACCCTGGGCAACAAGAAGCTCCAAAGGATGCTGAAGAAAAAGATCAAGGGAGAAGTGGCTACATCGCTGCGTGAGCTTGACCGGGAGGCTGGTTCAACCGGCCAAACAGAAAAAAAGTACCTGGTGAACACGATCATACTTGTCAGCAAGCGGAAATCGCGTCCACTGGTTTCGAAGTAGCAGGCAATGACGCCGCGGCAGCGGTTGAATAAGGTGGTCAACACGATTTTCCAGGTGAATCGCGACGTGGCGGCAGTGATGGATGACGACACCTTTATCACCCTAGATGGCAACGACTGGAAGGACACTTCGTATTTTACTTCCCCTACGAAGGAAGTGAGCTCCGAGGGGAAGTTCACTTCACACACCAAGACCCTCAATAAGGTCCTGCTGTGGCTGATAAGGGGTTGTCAAAGCAGCTCTTCTTTCGCTTGGGACTGGCCGTGAACGGGGAAATTTATAGTACGAAATGCCTGCGCCGTTCATCAAGAAATACCATAAGAATGAAGACGCGGTATTCTGGCCGGATCTGGCGTAGGCCCATTGCTCGAAACGATCGTTGGAGGAAATGGAGTGGCTGAACATCGATGTGGTACCCAAGTTGGAGAACCCTCCCAACGTCCCCCAGCTGCGTCGCATCGAGTATTTCTGGGCCAACCTGAAGCGTAAGATCTACTCCAATAATTTTGTCGTGAAAACTGAGGAGGAATTGATAAATAAAACGAAGAAAGAACTCAAAAAAATGCCTACAGTTTTAAATGACTGTAACTTTTTACCCGTTTTGTATTATTTATTTAAATTTTGGGTGGATTAATTCAATGTGTATTCGTATACGTTGTGTAAGTTTCACTAGCAGATGTGCAATCGTTGCGAAGATAGAGTCGGAAGAACAGCAGCGGCGCATAGAAATTTTGCGCAAGTACCTCGAAAATCCGGATCTTTCTCATCGGGCTATCAGCAGGAAGCTGGGAATGGTACATTTTACGGCGTCTCGTGTTTTAAATCGGTACCACGAACGTTTTGCCATCGGTCGGAAAGAAAAAAGTGGCAAAAATGGATCTCCGTATAGTGTCAAGCTTTGCAAGATGCGATAAAACGTGGACTACATACGTACAAAGTCCAAACGGCACCTAATCGCGATAAACGGCAGAATACGGTAGAATACGGTAAAACACGTGCACGGAAGTTCTTCCTCTTCTGAGATGATGATCCTACAATTTTCTGGCGTGATTTAGCCTCGTGCCATTACTCGAAAGAGGTTTTGGGGTGATACAAGGCTCAGGAGGTCAATTTCCGGAACTGTGGCCATTTGAAATGTACTGGGCCATCATGAAGCAGGCACTTCGGAAGCATCCTAAGAAAGTGAAATCGGCAAAAAAAAAAGTTGGTCCAAATGTTGTACAGGACCTTATATGTAAGTAATGTTAAGAAAAAGATTCGCGCATTTGGATATGGAATTGAAGTTGAATAAAACAAACATGGAAAAATATTCATAACATGTTTTATCCTATTCCCTGAAAGTTTGAAGATGATTGGTCGAACGGGTGAATTTTGCCGAATATTTGTGTGTTGTCGCAATTTGATTCCGTACACCCTTTAACCAAAAACAAACAAACGTAGCATGTGGCGTTGGAGAGGGCTTCGATTCAGGTCATTCCCTGCTACCTCAGAAACCTGGTGAAAAGCAGGCCAAACCGGCTACAAGCAATCATCATAACGAAAGGGGGTCATGTTGATTACTAATTAGGTACTTGATTCTCACCGATTTTTTCTGTTGATTTTTTTTTCGTCATACCCTCGAAAAATAGTTTAACTTATATGGTTGACAATATTTGTTTGTGTAATAAAAAAAAACATTACTACCCAGGTATCCAATAAGCATTTCCAAAGCGTCTTTACGGCAACCTATCAAGCATTTAACTCGCCGTAAATGTAACATAAATGCCACTTTTGGCCCAATATACGGCTGCTTTACGGCAATGCTAATGCTTCATAAATGCTATTTTGCATTCGAAATGCTAATTACAGGCTACAAGCATTTAAATAGCATTGTAATGATGATATAATACTAATATAATGCTTGTAGCATCTGAAATGCAGATTTAGGGTTGATTTACTGCATATGCATACCTTTTGATAGGATGTATCACAACGTTCAGCTCTCTTCCAAATCTATGACTTTTACTACATATTAACAAATATATTACGGAATGATCTCTTTTTTCGCCGGTCACTGTATTGTTAGTGAAAGTGGCCTTGAACTGAACAAGAAATACTAGGCCTGAAATGAAATCTGATTAACAATACAGCTTTAACACACAAGTACTAACTTTTGAAAAAATATGTATGATTATTAAAACCGATAATTTTTTTATGAAAACAATAAATCTGCATTTTGTCTTAGTTTTTCAACTTGGTATTCAACTGGCTTCTGGAAAAAAAAATCATGCAAATAGAAATAATATGATAATTAATTTACTGTTCAATAAATCTTTGAGCTTCTTGTTGATATGTGTGGTATAAAACTAGTTTTAAGATCATTTAAATTGAAAATAAACATTCCAATAAATTGAAAAAAATACAAGAATAACTGGATTATACTTACCTTACTAATCAATCAGACTAAAATCGGCGTGGCCTCTGCTGTACAAAGAAGTTGTTTCCATTGTAATCGGTCCATGGCTGTACCTCGCCAGCCTCGATGTCTGCGGAGGGTCCGCAGGTCGCCTTCTACTTAATCGATCTACCTTGCTCGTTGCACGCCTCTTCTTCTTATACCTGTTGGTTCGTTTTCGAGAACCATTTTCACAGGGCTGTCGTCCGACATTCTTACGACATGCCCAGCCCATCGTAGTCTTCCATCTGCACTCCACCGTAGATGGTACGCAGCTCCTTCCGTTCATAGACTCCAAGGGCGCGTTGGTCCTCCACTAGCAATGTCCATGTTTCGTGGCCATAGAGAACTACCGGTCTAATTAATGTCTTGTAGATAGTCAACTTTGTGGTTCGGCGGACTTTGTTCGATCTTAGCGTCCTTCGGAGTCCAACGTAGGCACGATTGCCAGTCATAATGCGCCTTTTTATTTCTCTTCTGGTGTCGTTATCGGCGGTCACCAATGAGCCCAGATACACGAGTTCGTCTACTACCTCGATTTCATCACCGTTGATCTGAATTCGTGCTAGGAGGCTAACATTGTCTTCTCGTGAGCCTCTTTCCTTCATGTATTTAGTTTTCGATGCATTAATCACAAGCCCAATCCTACCAGCTTCAGCCTTGAGTCTTATGTACGTTTCCGCCATCGTCTCAAATTTACGTGCTACGATATCAAAGTCGTCAGCGAAGCCAAATAGTTGGACAGACTTCCTGAAAATCGTGCCACTCGTGTCTATCCCAGCTCTTCGAATCACACCCTCCAGTGCAATGTTAAACAACAAGCACGACAATCCATCACCTTGCCGTAGCCCTCTCCGAGATTCGAAGGGACTCGAGAGCGTCCCTGATACTCGGACGACACACATCACTCGATCCACCGTTGCTTTGATCAACCGCGTCAGTTTGTCCGGAAATCCATATTCGTGCATGATTTGCCATAGCTGGTCTCGATCGATTGTATCATACGCTGATTTTTTTTTTTTTTTAAATAATCATTTATTTGTACAGGCTCAATCGAATAAACTTTACAGAGCCAAATTTTCATACTTTTATACATCATTTATCTTATAACTAAAGTTAGGAGGATGAGAGCCGATTACTCGCGGCCGTCTCGAGGTTAATAGGAATTACAAATTACGGATGGGAAAGAGGGTGGGAATTTAAAGTATGGTTTACATAACACATTAAATTTAAATTCTAAATTATTGAAACACTTATAACTACACAACTTTTGGTTTTCTTTTTATTCGAACATTTTTGAAAGAGAAAAAAACACACACGAACACAGAAAAAAAAACTTATACTAAACATACATATTAAACTAACTACAATCTAATGCTAATGTTAGTCAAAAACACATAAATGAGTTTCATGTACTCCAAATCACGTACAGCCAAAATATCTCGAATTGGCACATTGGGTTGTCTACCTCGAGCCCGAAGGGAATCATAAAACCCAGATCTGACCTCACGAATGCTCAGAACAAGACCAAATAACGTGATCTGCGTCCTGATAGCCTTGTCCACACTCACAGAGATTGCTGTCACTCAGCCCAACCCGGTATAAATGAGCGTTCAAAGAATAATGATTGGACATGAGGCGAGACACTGACACGAATGAAGTCTCGACCCATCCATCCCGCTAAACCAAGATTTCTTCGACACCTTTGGGATGATAGAATGTTGCCATCGCCCCAAATCTCCTTTACTCCATCTATACTGCCAGCTGACGAGTGACTGTTGACGAAAAATAGGAAAAAATTCGTTGAAGGCGATTTGTCGATCACAAATATCGCCTTCCATAGCGCCCACCTTTGCAAGCGAGTCCGCTTTCTCATTGCCCGGAATTGAACAATGAGATGGGACCCATACAAAGGTGATGATAAAATAACGCGAAGATAAAGCACTTAGAAGCTCCTGTATTTTCATGAGAAAATACGAGGAGTGCTTTACCGGCCTCGAGGACGAATAGCCTCTATAGAACTGAGACTATCCGTGAAAATGAAGTACTGATCCGGTGGTAATGAGGCAACAATTTCTAGCGTAAAATGTATTGCCGCTAATTCAGCGACATACACGGAACAAGGAGCTTGAAGTTTACGGTTGGCGCTATAAATTTCATTAAATATACCAAAGCCTGCTGACTCCTCTATCAAAGATCCGTCAGTGAAGAACGATTTAGTGGAATCAACTTGGCCAAACTTTGCAGCAAATATCACCGGAGCAATCATAGGACGATGATGCTCTGGGATTCCACGAAGCTCCTGCTTCATGGATAAATCAAAATGAACCGAATTGTCGAAATCGGAGAAGCAAACACGATTGGAAATGTTCGGCGAAGGGCTGACATCCTGTGTTATGTACAAATGGTACAAGGTCATAAAGCGGGTTTGAGGGTTCAACTCAAGGAGCTTCTCAAAATTTTCGATCACCTGGGGTTCATAACTTCACACCTGGTGAGGAGCCGGAGAGATAATTCTGTAAACCGATCCGAGAGTGGCAACATGCCAGCCAGCACTTCAAGACTCATGGTGTGAGTCGAGTGCATGCAACCTAACGCGATACGAAGACACCGATACTGAATACGTTCCAGTTTAATGAAGTGCGACCGAGCCGCTGACTGAAAACAAAAACTACCGTATTCCATAATCGACAAAATCGTTGTCCGGTACAACGTTAGAAGATCTTGTGGATTAGCTCCCCACCAGGTTCGGTAATTGTGCAGAGAAAATTGATCCTTGGCTGGCACTTTCGCTTCACATACTCAATATGGGATCTCCAGGTGCACTTTGAATCGAGACAGACCCCAAGATATTTAAATGACATAGAATGAGCTATCGGCTTACCCCAAATTTGAAGCTTCGGTTGTGCTGGGTTATGCTTCCTAGAAAAAACTACCAACTCAGTTTTCTCCGTAGAGAATTCGATACCTAGCTCTAGAGCCCAAGTAGACAAATTGTCCAAGGTATCCTGTAAGGTCCTTGCAGATCGACCCATTGGGTCCCGTGACAGACACTACGCCGTCATCTGCAAGTTGTCTCAACGTACAGTTGTCACCTAGACAACCGTCAATGTCTTTGACATAAAATTATACAAAGGGGCTTAAACATGGATCCCTGGGGAGACCCATGTAGCTAAATCGTGAAGCTGTAGAGGTTCCATGAGAAAAGCTCATATGTTTCTCTGACAGCAAATTGTACAAAAAATTATTCATTAATGGTGAAAAGCCACAAGCGTGGAGTTTATCTGAGAGAACTTCAACAGATACTGAATCAAAGCCCCTTTATGTCCAAGAATACAGAAGCCATTTGCTCTTTTTTAGCAAAAGCTAACTGAATATCTGTGGAAAGCAACGCTGAGACAGTCGTTCGTTCCCTTACCCCTACGGAAACCATATTGAGTATCTGAAAGCAGGTTGTTCGTCTCAACCCATTTGTCCAGACGGAAGAGGATCATTTTCTCCAACAACTTTCGAATACAGGATAACATCGCGATGGGTCGATAGGAGTTGTGGTCGGACGCGGGCTTACCAGGTTTTTGAATGGCAATAACTCTCACCCGTCTCCAATCATCCGGTACAATGTTGAGTTCTAGAAACTGATTAAACAAGTTCAACATGCGCCTCTTCGCGACGTCTGGGAGGTTCTTGAGCAAGTTGAACTTGATCCTATCGGCGCCTGGAGCCGTATTGCCACACGAAAGAGTGCGAGAAGAACTCTACCATTGAAAGAGGTTGGCTAATCTCATCTATCGAATACGTGTTTTCGCGAGGAATCATCCGTGCCGGCACAGAATCTGGACAAACTTTTCGCGCGAATTTGAGGATCCATTGGTCCGAGTACTCACTTCGCTCTCGTTGTTCGTAGTTCAGTTACGCAACCTTCGCGCCGTGTTCCAAAAGTACTCATCGACGTTTCGCGCGATAGCCGTTCACGAATGTTCGCCAGTAACCGCGTTTCTTGGCCTTGATGAGGCTCTTAAGTTCGCGTTCGAGGCCGTGTATACTTCGAAGTGCTCAGGTGTTCCACGTCTACGGAAAACTTTAAACGCGTCGGACTTTTTACGGTAAACCTCGGTGCATTGCTGATCCCACCATGGAGAAGGAGGTTTCCTGCGAGATGACGTTCCTGGAACTGGTCGAGTTTGAGCTTGAAGCGCGCTGTCTAAGATCAGGTTGGAAGGAAGTTATACTCCTCCAGCGGTGAAAGCCTTTCTACCGTCGTTACGGCTTCATCTACTGCTGTCCTAAACTTTGTCCAATCGATGTGACGGGTAAGATCATACGTGACGTTAACAGATTTCGACGGATTGAACCCGGTGGCAACCGAAATTTTTATGGGCAAGTGATCACTACCGTGGGGATCTTGAATCACATTCCATGTGCAATCCAACGATAATGAATTCGAACAAAGTGTGAGGTCTAATCTACTGCCAACTGAGGATGTACCAGCCAAACGTGCTTACTTCTCCATTGTTAAGAACTGTCATATTGAAGTTGTCACAGAGGTCATATATCAGGAAGACCGGTTGTCATCGTACAGTTCTCCCCCAGCCTGTACCGTGTGAGTTAAAATCTCCCATGACCAACCGCGGAGCAGGAAGAACCGAAGCAAACATCTGAGAGTTGTTTTCGAGTTAGTGGAGGCTTCTTGGAGGAATATAAACGGAAGCAATGCAAAGGCTTTTATTTTTAATAACAGCCTGACATGCTGACAACTTCAATACCTGGAATTGGAGGAAAATTCACTCTATAGAAGAGTAGCACTTTTGATCCCCAAAAGTACTCCTCCTCCACGTGAATCCTCACGATCAAGACGAATAATATTGAAATCATGAATCGGAAGATAGATTTCGGAAGAGAGCCATGTTTCACAAAGAGCGAATGCATCACAACCGGTAGTGTGAGCTAAAAATTTAAAGATTCCAATTTAGGAATCAAACTTCGACAATTCCACTGTAGAACAGTGATCAAATCCCCGACCTCATTTGGAAGACTATCCATCAGAAGAAATGATAGCTGCAAGAATGGGCCACTTTAATGTTAATTTCTGCAAAAAAGTTTTCACAGTGGGAAGCATTGCCATAACAATGCTTTTGAGAAAGATCAGAAATTTCGAGGTGCTCAAAGATACCTTCAGCAATGTCATCAAGTGAGAACAGCCCACTAGAGGAGGGGGCTTTTTGTTCCTAAAATTGGGACTTCAGGGTTTTGGATGCTCCCCGGGAGAAGATGGAAAGTCCTGGGTGTAGTTGGTACTACGAAAACCGAGGTCGGTTAGGATTTTCCTTTTTTCCCACCTTTCCTTGGATTGGGCAAGCTGGTCTCGGGCTTCTTTTCAGCAACTTTCGTGGGCGGACGCGTCTTCGCTTCCTTGAAGCACCTTCGGAAGATTAAC